>JBBPBX010000951.1:78901-109229 GCA_038048925.1 Garcialebias charrua | reverse complement strand
TATATATATATATATACATATATACATACATACATACATGTGTGTGTGTAGTAAAAAATAAAAACTCCATCAGAGTATCAAAGGTACATAATAAGAGATGTCTCTGGTTTGCCCTCTGATGGTATGAGCCTGAACTGCCTCTATTTTAAGCTTTGGGTAAAATCTCCAACATGTCAGCCTCTACTTCAAAATTATCATGTTCATCAAGACAAATGCTGGTGTTTATTATTATTTACCTCCTATGATCTGTTTTTCCAATTAATTTATTTAAAACAGTTTTGCAAAAGTGTCAAGAAACGAGAAGAGACACCTCTCATGTGAAGCTTAATTATCAATGTGCACTATAATGTGTGAGATTTTCATGAGTAAGGTTATATAATACATATTTTACCTGCAGAGATTTAGGTCTTTAATTAAAAAAATATATATTTACGCAGACGCTCATGCTAAGCTAAGTGGTGAACAATTAGTGAATAGAGTTCAGATACAGAAATATATGATTTACATCATTCAGCTACAGTAGTTTTGTTTTAATCCAGGAATGTTGCGTTAAGAAACACATTAATGTTCTAACTGTTGGAATTTAGGTTCTGGCTTGCTGTCCAGGAGCTAAAGAAGCGTCCCATCAGAGAAGTACCAACCCGCGTTCAGGAAATCTGGCTGGAGTTTCTGGCCCCCGGGGCGCCCAGTGCCATAAACGTTGACTCCAAGAGCTACGACAAAACCACCCAGAATGTCAAAGATCCCGGACGCTACGCATTTGAGGATGCACAGGCGAGTCTTTACTCAGGAGCAAATTATGCAGATACAGTAGTCCCTCGTTTATTGTGGGGGTTACGTTAAGTGAATAAACATTATCCAGTTATCTTGAATGTATTTTTACTCACCAGTTCTGCAGAACACAGCAGCTCGGTTCTGATCCAGTTTTGGTCCGGTTCGATTGTCTCTCTGCAGCCATAAAGCATCAAGATGCTTAGCCAGCACAGAACCACACAATGGTCCCGATCGAGTCCGAATTCAGATGAAAAAAGTCTCATGAACTCCAGAGAAAACATTGGACCTCCAAGCAGCACTCAGATTAACCGACGAGGCTGAAAGTCCGGTTCTGGTCCAATTCCCTGTTGGTTCCGTACAGCTCTCTGCATCCACTGAGCGCCGAAGTCACTATGAATAAGAACCGAACTGTTTTGGATTGGATCAAAACTTTCCCAACATTTCAGCAGAAAGCAACTTTGGCTTCTGGGTAGTGCACTGTTGACTTCTGGGTAATATAGTTTTTAGACTGACAATACAGTGTTGAGAGAAAACTACAAAATGGCGGCACCTGTCCGAAGTTTATTTTTCGTAAACTTTTTACTGTATCCCATACTGTCCTAGCCTGGTTAAAACCAGACCCTTGTCCTTGACTTCGCTTCGGACTAGGGTCTGGACTTTCTCCATAGAGAACTGATTCATGCTGGAGGCGTGGCCTCTGTTGAGGAACAAAACCATTGGATATTAGAAAAATTTTGAACAGGGAAAGCATTCTGCTCCCTCCCCCTCAGAGCTCTGCCGAACTTGACATCTGCTCCGCCTCCTGCTGAATTTTCTCTCGCTGCCTGCATATTCTGTGTTTATATGTTATAAAACGTTTGAAAAAAATTAAATAAAACCATGTAGCGCTGGTCCAGAAGACCAGAAAATATGCAGGGACTCGGGCAGCAACGTAAAACCCTAGTTTAATTCTCTCGTGACAACCTGAGGCATTTCCTTATTCTTTGCACTCAGCGGAGAGAGAGGAGGAGGAGGAGGGAGGAGGGAGGAGGGAGCGAACACTTGACTTTTGGCAAAAAAACAAAATAAAACTCCAGATAAGGGATTAAGAAGGGGAAATTAATACATTTGTGTCACATATAAAACAGTCCTGCATCGCTTTGAATGAGAACATGTGGCTGCTCGCTGGCTCTGGCTGCGCGCTGGGACAGGTGGAACTCAGCGGAGAGGAGGAGGAGGGAGAAGGGAGCGATAACTTGACTTTTGGCCAAAAAAACAAAAGAAAACTCCAGATAAGGGATTAAGAAGGGGAAATTAATACATTTGTGTCACATATAAAACAGTCCTGCATCGCTTTGCATCGCTTTGAATGAGAACATGCGGCTGCTCGCTGGCTGCGCTGGGACAGGTGGGGGCGTGGGTTAGGGGCCAAAAACTCCGCCCCTTCTGTTCTCTGATTGGTCCGGTCAAAAATCTACCGGAGAAATCGTTGTCTATGAGAGAAGTCCCAGACTGAGCAGTGAAGGGAAATGAGAATTGAGCGGAGCTGCGTAGGAATGGCGAGGGCCAGGCTAGTACTGTCCCAGATATGTGAATAATACAGTATTAAAGTTGACAGTCGTGTGTGGTATACAATCTTTTTTTATTAAAAAAGAAAAAAACATTTTGTCTTGTACAATCTTACTTTGAAAAACCGCGAAAGAGCGAGTCCGCAAAAGTCGAACCGCGAAGTGTCGAGGGACTACTGTACAATAAATCTGCTGTTGATTTTGTGCAACTAAAAGATCAGTGAAGAAAAAGTTCAGCTTACTTTTGGAACATTGAGGCAATCTTACAACGGCTGCTTGCAGCTGTTAAAAACAGCTGTACACCTGCTGGTGGTACTTGACTCACAACTGTTTGCTGGACCCGCTGAATATTGCACTTTCTGATTTCTTTTCCGAGCACTGTTTGAGCTGTGTCTGGTGCTTTCATCCCTCATGTTCACACCTTGTTTTCACAACAGGAACACATCTACAAACTGATGAAGAGTGATTCTTATAGTCGTTTCATTCGTTCCAATGCCTACCAGGAGCTATTACAGGCCAAAAAGAAGGTAAGCTCTTGAAACAAAGCACAAAATAAACATTTTAAATAGATGGCAGTGCATGGGCGTGTGTGCAGCCCTGTAATGGATCATTTGTAATTAGCCAATTAGTCAAAATGGGTCTCGCAAAAAAAAAGTTTCTAAAATATGTACATGTACAAGTAATTCCTGAAAATTGAGGTGTAACAGGTCAAACCGAAGCACATTAAGCAAACTAATGACAGAAATAGCAAAGATTGAAAAGATAGATTTGTTTCAGTTGTGAATGCTGCAACAGCCAATCAGGACTCACATCAGGAAATTCAAGTAAAAAACACGGGTTGTCAAATACGGAGGACAGAATGTGACAAAATGAAATAAATAAAAGCACAATAATGAAATGAATAATTTTATTATTAAATGCATCATTAAATAATTAAATAAACAATTAAATGATTAAGTACTGTATGTCAATAAATATACAATTAAATTATTAAATACACAATTAATTATTTATTTCATGAAATATTTTTTTCATGATTTATTCAATTGTTTAATTTTGTCACATTCCGCCCTCGTGTCACCATGAAATTATGTTAACTGTCAGTCTCGCTCATCAAATTCAGTGGGCGGGACTAACATTGTGAATGTAAAATCCTAAATTGTTAGTTAAGCGATAAGCATTACCCCAAGTTAATATAATATTTCTTACCTTGCACACAGGCCGGGGTTTGCGATCCACACTGCTTCAACGGGCCGTAGGTCCGACTTTGTGGAGCCTCAGAGAGCTTCTTCGTTTAAATTAGTTGCTTCTCGTAAAAGCGCGTCTTCTTATTTACATTCATGGTATGAAAAAAGGTTTCATCCAAATACACGTAAACACAATTACCGTTTTCCTAAAGTTTCGGAATATATTTTCTGGCCTGTGGTTGATTTGACTTCGCTTGCGGTGAGGAGCAGCCAATCAGGCGTCAGGGTTAGGGTTAGTCCCGCCCACAGAGTTTGACGAGTAAGGCTGACAGCACAATTTCATGGTGACACGAGGGTGGAAGGTGACAAAATTAAATAAATAAATCATGATATAAATAATTTAAAAGGTACATTATTTAAAGGTGTATTTAATAATTTAATTGTACAGTTAATTATTTAATCATGTATTTAATAATTCAATGATACATTTAATCGTTATGTTTGTATTATGTATTTATTTCATTTTGTTCCATTTCGTTCTCCACAGTCATAACATGACACAAATTCTGATTTCCTTTAGCAAAATGATGTGCCTAAAACCCACTCCGTCTCACGCCACCAACACTTTTCTACGGCTTGTCATTCTGGCAACGAAAAAAATCAGTAATATATTTAGATATTTTAAACAATAAAATGTTTTTTATGTGGGTTTTTTTCTGATCTGCTCAACTACAAGATTAATGTGTCTTTTTGTGTTTTCACAGAAAAGTAAGAATTTGTTCTGAAGCCTCTTGCTTTCAGGTAATGTCTAATGTTAAATCTCATCACAAGTTATCACCATCATTAATGCTGCTAGCTGTGGCAGATTTTGTGCCATGTCCACTCTGTATGGATCATTTTACAGATGTGTGTAAAATCAGGCACCACATGCTCAAATACATGCCTAACTTTTTTCAGTATTCAAACTCCTTTGTGGTCCTTTACACTTGTTTTTTTTTTTACTGACTTTTGTATGCAAATATATTTGTAAATTAGTTTTACTGTTTCTTTATATTTAGAAGTGTCCTCAATCATTGTTGTCGGATATCAGAATGACTGCAGAGCACAGCTGACACACGGGTAGACATGAAAACAGTTTAGACTAAGTCAAGGGTTCCCAATAAATTGATTGCGATCTGCCGGTCGATCGCAGAGGCATTATGAGTAAAATGCTTGGCATGAAAAAAATAAATAGACATCAGCATCCTCACTATGAAATTTGTCACTTGATTGACATACAGGGCAGCCATAGTCTGAGGCCCACAACGTGAAATCGCAGCCTTTCTGCTGCAGTTTGTCCGTTCGTTTACACTACAACAACCCTCATTACGGGATCTACCCCCCGCCCCCCCACACACACAGGTGAAATCCTCCTCAAGAATAAAGTGGCACATGCGCACTGCAGGCAGCTGCAATCAAAAGTTTTTCTGCGCTAACAACAGTTACAATAAATGGCAGAGAGCAGAGAGTTGCTGTGCTACTCACACTTTTTTAGCTTGTAGGAGCAAAACTAATAAAATCCAGGGTCCAAAGAGACATTAGTGTATTCACCAGTTTGGACGTAAACATGCAGATGCTGCATGCACAATGAATACAGCTGAGTCCTGCATCAGTGTTGCCAGATAATTTTAAAATGTCTTATTCACCCCCTCCTTTTCTGTGCACATGTTCAACAAACGCAACACACACCTCATCTTAAAATATAATTACAGGCAGTCCTCGACTTACGACGTAGATCCGTTCCTACGCGGCAGCGTAAACCGATTTTTGACGTAAGTTGGAAAATACATACATACTGCACCATATACATGTACAATACTGTATTACCAAGCACTTAGCCTATCCTAACACAGTACCCTACATAATTATCAAAACACACATACGTTTGGGAGCCATAATGAAGGGCAAAAAGAGTTAATGACCTACTGGGATGCTGGTGACGTTGTCCTCGGTCCATCCGCCGTATTCCGTATTCCGTTTACGACGTAAAACCGCGTTCACAGTACAGTACAGTATTCCTCCGCCGCTGCATCGCGTACAGTATAATATTTTCCGCCGCTGCACCGCGTACAGTGTTGTACAATATTTTCCGCCGCTGCTTTACGACGTAAAACCGGTCCATCCGCCGTATTCCGTTTACGACGTAAAACCGCGTTCACAGTAAACAGTGCAGTATTCCTCCGCCGCTACGTTTACGACGTAAAACCGGTCCATCCGCCGTATTCCGCATTACGTTTACGACGTAAAACAGCATTCACAGTACAGTACAGTATTCCTCCGCCGCTGCACCGCGTACTGTACAATATTTTCCACCGCTGCTTTACAACGTAAAACCGGTCCATCCACCGTATTCCGTTTACGATGTAAAACCGCATTCACAGTAAAGAGTGCAGTATTCCTCCGCCGCTACGTTTACGACGTAAAACCGGTCCATCCGCTGTATTCCGCATTCCGTTTATGACATAAAACTGCGTAACTCGAAATAAGCTTTTCATAGTAAATGGGAGATGCGTCGTAACCACGAAACGTCGTAACCACGAAACGTCGTAACTCGAGACCGTCGTAACCCGAGGACTACCTGTACTCAGCAATATTGTAATAGTTTAGTCAAAGTCACAGTACTATAGTTCATAATTTCTTATCTAGCAACCCGACTGACATGGAAACTACTGTGCTTTTGTGTAAGCCTGCACATTTTTTGTTTATTATCTCCAATAAACACTGAAAAAACACACTAACATTTCCAGAGGTTGTTCTCGTGTAAACGGGGCCCAGTTAGATCACTTTGACTTGGTCATTTTACAGGTAGCTCACATGCTGAAAAACTGTGAGCACCCCTGGACTAAGTGTATTTTACAGAACTGGAAGTAGGCGTGAATATAACAATGCATCACAAAATACTGATTTTGAACATGAGCATTAACAGTTAAAGGTCTGCTGCGTTAAATTTGAACCATGATTCCAGCATCATGTACATTTGTCTGCTTAGTAGATGCTACATGTACATTTTACACTAACAACCATCATTGTATTTTTGGTTTAATGGTGAAAATAAGAATATGATGTTTTAAATAATCGTTTGAGAGTCAAAGTGGAGGTGTCAGCTGGTGAAGCCAAATGTAGGTGGAGTGTTTGAAAGCACGTTAGATTGAAAATACATGTAAATTTAAAAGAGGTATACCAATAAATAAATAAATGACCAAGAGATGCAGCAGTTCCACTTACCGTAATAACTGATATTATGCAGGAAATTTAATAATTACCAGAAGAAAGCCAGGTGGAACAAAAAGCCAGATGAAGCCAAGTTTTTTTTCCTTCCATTTTATGCTTTCTTTCCGTCTTTGTTGTTTTGTTCATTTTTTTTAATACTGTTGATAATTTTTCTCATTTGTTAACCATTTTAGGTCACTTTTAATTATTAACGGTGACAGGATTAAGATGAAACAAGACAGATGCTGGAAAAAGTAGAATAAAATTAAATAAAGGTTTCTAGGGCAAAAAGTGATCATGTATGCACAAAATACAGTAAGCAGCTTCGTTCTGTATCTCCCGACTACGGTACATGGATACACCATGAATGTAGTTTTTAAAAATTATTTCGGAAAAGTGATTTTTTTTTCTTCTTCCCCCCAAAAATGTAAAGTTGTGCAGATAGAGCCAAATTGAAAAAAAGCAATGAACAGCAAAAAAAAAAAAAAAAAAAAAGTTCAACAAAATAACAGCTAAACCAAGAACAGTTAAACAGAACGAGAGGACCACAAAATGCAAAACAATTAAATACAATGGCAAAAATAAAATAAAAACACGAGGACAAAGACAAAGGGGAAAAAAATCATTCCATTTTTGTTAACTTTTGAAATGCATAAGAAAGTGCAGACAAAGAAGTTACACATTGTGCAGTTAAATGGTGTTTTGAAATATTATCAGCCCAAAGCTTCTTTTTTAATGTACCATAAACTAAGTGAATTAAATAAACGTGTATCTTGGCAAACTTTGCACTGCTGTTTGACGGAAAACATCTTAAAAGGAAAAAGTCAAAATCTCTAAAGACAAATTTTTATCTTAACGTTTAAAATCTCTGTCTTCTCGAGCACAGGAAGGACCACTGGCAGACAAGAGAGATTGACAAGTTGTGTGCCGCCATCTTTGAACCAATGGCGTCCCTCTCTCTCTGGGACATTCAGAATGGGACCATCTCATCTCTTCATCATCCTTGTCCGTCACCTGCTCTTGGCTCAGCCAGATCCACCTGTTCGTCTGTTGTCCACAGGAAGTTGCATGTCCACGGAGAGAACGTCCCTGCTTCTCTCTCTCTTCTTTCAGAACAGATAGTATGCCAGTATTTTCAGAAAGAAGGCACTGCTGGACTTGTGAGGACAGTGAGATGGGGTAAAAGAAGGTCAAATCCAGTGATCCAGTTCTTTCCATCAAAACTGCTCGGTCGGTGCCTATTCTCTCACTTCCAGCTGAAATCAATGATGTCAGAGAGAAATAAGAAACATAGAACAAAAAAATAAAATAAAAAACGTAAAATGACAGCTTAAACCGATAACCCAATTCCATCGCTTTACATGAGGTTGCAGATAATTTGTTGCGCTAAGGGAAGTGTTGTGCCGAATGAATATACAAGATATATATATACATATATATTACAATTCTGATTATTTATTGTGCATCTAGTTTGCTTTTCATTATTTTATTGCACTAAAAATAATTAGCACATATGGTTGTCATTGCACCTGTAAAGTCCAAATTTACATCAACAAAAAAAAAAAAGTTGTCTCCTGTCTTATGTAGAACACAATTCTTTGTTATTCTCTCGTGCATTTATTTTTATACCATATTTAAATACACTTTTACTTACTTGTATTATTAAAGTTGATCCTCTATCTGTTACCAAGGCCTGAGCTTGTTTTATTTTTCATTCTGTCTCCATGTATATCTCATGATAATCGGTGCCGGTTTTTCCATAAATGAGAGATGCTGCACATTTAAGGAGGAATTTTCGAGCGGTGCACTTTTCCTATCGACCAGCAGAGGGCGATGACTTATTTCCCAATGACAAAGTACAGTATCTAGAACCTCAAAGTTCAGCAAAATGTAGATAAATGTAACTTTGTCATGCAAAAGTGTCATCATCTTCAGGCCCACTGAGAAGGTTATTGTTCAGATTTGAGCCCTCTGATGTTTTGCAGGATCTGTTGATGTTTCAGCTCTTTGAAGGAAGAAGTGACCGTCTGTGTTTTCAGTGTCTGTGCCCAGCAGTCAGTTTAGTGAGAACCACAAACAGACAAACATCTTTGTCTCGGTTCCATCAAGGAATTTGAACTGTGGCATTTTTCAAAGCGTGCAGTTAGAGTGTCTGGGTACGTGCGTACGATGATTTATGGATTGGAGGTCATGTTTTTAATGTGATGTGGTTTCAGTGCCAACGGGAAGTTTGCAGAAGGCCGTTGTTTGTTCATTGTCTCCACTTTTGTTGTTTTTGGTGGCCAAGTGTCCTATTATTTCTGAAAATGGGGGTGGAAATGTGGAATTGCTGTGTTAAAACAGTGAAAAGAAGATACTTGCATACTGTATTGTGCTGTGCAGAAGTCTTGAGTCATTTGTCATTTCTTTATATTATACTTTGCAATCAAGAAGCCAGACTTTAAATCCAGGCTTTCCGAGTCTTTCAACAGTTTTCTATGGCCTTTGGCATTTTTTACTTTTTTTAAAGTCCAGCTCCTAACCAGTTTTAGATGACTTTTTATTATGTTGTCTGTTCAGCTCAGACATATGGATAATTCAGGCGGATAATTCAGGCACATAAACTCAAGTGATGAACCAGTGTTGTCTACACATGGCAACAAACCCATTTTACACCAGAACTTAAGTTACAACCAGTTTGGCAATAAGATTCAGTTTGTTCCCACTGTTTTAGATGAATGCATGAAAATGACCAAAAACAACAGTTTTCCTGCTTTGTAAAGAAAAAAAATGTATTCTTTAAGTTTAAACGTTCTTTTGTTATCCTCATGTTGTCACACATATTATACATGTTAAGTATAGACTGCACAAATTCAAAAAAGTTCAAGGCAACAACAACCGAACTTTATTTTGTAACAGAAGACTTGCTCTTCTCATCCGAGGAGCTTTCTCGATTCAAAGAGCAGAGTGTGGGGTTCGAGTTATGAAGCTGAGGTATATGCAAATTGCCCCATCCCTCCTCACAATAGGGGTCCGTTAAAGTCTACTCTGGTCTTGTGGATGAAATTCCTGATAGGTGTGAAAATGACTGGTATCACGCCTTAAAGCTACATCATTGAAATCGGAGACCTCTATTTAAAGATGGTGTCTCTCGTGTCTTCTTGGTCCAAAATGGGAAGATTTTGGGCCTCAGATGAGTGTCCCTTATCCTTGAGGTGTGGGTGAACAGCTACAGGACAAGACTTATCTGTTCAAACAGTAAAAAAACAAACTGATGAATCTTGTCCTGAAGAACAAGACTCAAACCCCACTCTCTGTTCTTTGAATCGACAAAGCTCCTCGGATGAGAAGTGAAACGTCTTCCGTTACAAACAGACGCGGTCCGTGGCATGTGTGAAATGAGCGGCCGCACAGGGCGCCATCCAGCAGGGGGCGCCATAAGAGGAGACCCCGCTCCTTGTTTTTTTATTTATTTAAATCTTTTACAACTTTTGTTTTTAACAACATAACAGAACACTACCGCACTGCTACTGGGCCGCCCCACCCTTAATTTATTCACATGTCCTCAGTTTAATCACCGCAGCAGCTACTGGGTGCATTTCCTCAACCCAGGTTGTCCGCCCCCCCTCCACTTTCAGTTTCGGTTTTGTTACGGAGGTGACACTACGTGCGGTCAGTGGAAAGATGGAAGAGAGGAAGAGTGAAAAGAAAGATTAAAGAGAGAGGCTCTGGAGACAGACGGCTAAATGTGCAAACATTGACACATTTTTCACTCAAACAGCTGCAGTTTGTTAATGAGAGATCAAACAGGTAAGACATGCTGTTGAATTTTGCTGCAAAACACCGTTCAAGTTAAATATCAAGTCAATGAATTTTGTGGTATGTAGCATTGTGACAAAACATACTGTTAAAGGGGACTACAGATTCAAAATTCACTTTTTAATGGGTTTTTTACTCAACGTTGGGTATGTTCTTCATAAAAAAACAGTCCTAGTGCCAAAAAAATGCACCCAGTGGTTTATTTACTCTAAGTATATTTATTTATCTTTGATAGAAACAAAGTTTTCAAATCCTGCGGTTTGTGACATCACAAACCGCAGCCACAACCCACCTCAAACCTGAGTCCAGCCCCTCACCTAGCAACCCCTGGTTAGGCTCAACCCACTTCAGTATAATAGACGTGACGGTTGTTTTTCCTGATTTCATCTCATCTTTTGTTTAAATGTTCTTAATTTCGTGTACAACACTTTGTTGCAGCTGTGGTTGTTTTAAATGGCTTTATAAATAAAGTATAATTGTTATTTTTACGTTTTAGTTCAAATTTTAGCATATTATATAGCGATCGCTCCCAACGAGCAGCCGGCAGACGGAAAACGAGCAGACCGCCGGCGAATGGACCATCTGCGCCCGGCAGCTGCTGGGAGCTGGCTGGGAGCTGCAACGAGCAGAATGCCGGCGAAGAGACCATCTGCGCCCGGCAGCTGCTGGGAGCTGCAACGAGCAGACCGCCGGCGAAGAGACTTATGCCCCTTTTCCACCGGTCGGCTCGGGTCGGATGTTACGTCATATGTGCGTCGCAGAGACCCCCTTTCATCCTTTCCCACCGGCTATTCCGAGCGGAGCCGCGCGAGATTTCCTGAGATTATCGGGCTGGTTTCAGAGGGGTACTGAAGCGAGCTCACCCGCACCGGAAGTAGGAAGGAGGAGACTCGAGCTGTTTTTACGGAAGCGAGGGACGCGATCACTGCAGGACTTTTACATGATAAACACGGTAAAAACAATTATTATTTTTTAAATTTATAGCAAAGATGGGTCTTCAGCTGAACGTGTCCTTAATAAAATCACGTACTGCTCAAAACTGCAGGATTTTAAAAAAATAGGTTCGCCACGAGCAACACGCGGCGCGCGGGCGGCTTTATGTCTTTAAATGTAGCTCAATGAACAGATATAAAATATATTTCATAGCTGACTTTAATAGTACGAGGGCTCCTGAGCTTAACCACGCTTTAATATTGTCACGTATGGTCAAATGTGCTGCATTTAAAGTAGTTTCGCTTTGACTTTTTCCAAAACCTGTGTTTGCACAACGAAAATAAATTATAAAAATTCGAATTTTATTTCAAATAACTCCAACAGGATACATTTCGTATATGAACATGTTGTGATCACACTAGATTTTTTTGAAAAATATCAGCTTTGTGGTTTTTGATAGAATTGATAATATGTGAAACAAAGTAGAAAATAATGGACGTAGGTTGACACATTTATGTCTATAAAACATTGAATTTTATTTCAAATAACTCCAACAGGATACATTTCGTATATGAACATGTTGTGATCACACTAGATTTTTTTGAAAAATATCAGCTTTGTGGTTTTTGATAGAATTGATAATATGTGAAACAAAGTAGAAAATAATGGACGTAGGTTGACACATTTATGTCTATAAAACATTGAATTTTATTTCAAATAACTCCAACAGGATACATTTCGTATATGAACATGTTGTGATCACACTAGATTTTTTTGAAAAATATCAGCTTTGTGGTTTTTGATAGAATTGATAATATGTGAAACAAAGTAGAAAATAATGGACGTAGGTTGACACATTTATGTCTATAAAACATTGAATTTTATTTCAAATAACTCCAACAGGATACATTTCGTATATGAACATGTTGTGATCACACTAGATTTTTTTGAAAAATATCAGCTATGTGGTTTTTGATAGAATTGATAATATGTGATACAAAGTAGAAAATAATGGACGTAGGTTGACACATTTATGTCTATAAAACATTGAATTTTATTTCAAATAACTCCAACAGGATACATTTCGTATATGAACATGTTGTGATCACACTAGATTTTTTTGAAAAATATCAGCTATGTGGTTTTTGATAGAATTGATAATATGTGATACAAAGTAGAAAATAATGGACGTAGGTTGACACATTTATGTCTATAAAACATTGAATTTTATTTCAAATAACTCCAACAGGATACATTTCGTATATGAACATGTTGTGATCACACTAGATTTTTTTGAAAAATATCAGCTTTGTGGTTTTTGATAGAATTGATAATATGTGATACAAAGTCTTTATTGTGTTCTTCTTCTAGTGGTGGCTAGTACTGTAGTAAATAGCTTGAGGAACACTACTGCCACCATGTGGTAAGACGAGTAGGATTCTGGACCCCGCCCACAGAAGGGGTACAAAAAAGCTGTGGAAACAGAACATAGATGTGACCCGACCCGAACTGAGCCGACCTGAGCCGATCCAACCCGAGCCGAGCCGAGCGGTGGAAAAGAGGCATAACTGCGCCCGGCAGCTGCTGGGAGCGGATAGCTTTTGAGGAGCGTGTGGTCCGGTCAGAGGTTGCCTCATACGGATAAATTAACTGGAGACACTCAGTGAACTTTGTGTATGTCTGGACTAAAGCAGACATCGCTCCCAAAAGTGCCGCATGCAACGAGCGGAGGAGGAACGAGCGGAGGAGGAACGAGCTATTTTTAGCCACAGATTCTGTCTAAAAGGAGCAGCTCATTGCGGCGCGCGCAGACGGCTTTCGGTAAGTTATCTTAAGCTAGCACTATAATGCCTCATCCTTACCAAACGCATCAAAATGTTCCCAATGCTCTGTGTTTGCTGCTTGTCAACAGATGTCGGTTTCCACCGAACATGTCTGCAGACGCGCAGTGGGAGGAGCGTGTGGCTCCCTTCCCGGTCAGATCCGTGTTGTTTTTATGTACACTGGGCAGATAAAATCAGCTGTACGTGAGCCTCGTTAACACTTGAGTGGGTTTTCTACGAGCCGAACTGCAACTCCAAAAGTCTTTGTTGAGATTAAAACGTTTTTTTTTTTTATGTTTGGCGTGATGCACACTCGAGTGGACAGCAGCAACTTTAAAAATGCCAGGTTTTCCTACCGGATGCCGTTTTCGTCCACAGAAAGTCCCGTCGTCGTTGTGTCATCACATAGCAGAGTCTCTCCCGAGTGGTTGCTGCGAGGCTGCGAGCAGCAGAAGCAAGAATATTCTGGCTTCCTGCTGCTCGGCTGTTCGTCTGCTCGGCTGCGCGCGTGAGTGAAAAGGGACTGCCGGGTCCTGCTGCGCTGCTTGAACTGCTGAAGACGCACCGCGTCACGCCCCGCTGCTCCAAGATGCGCGGCCACATAGACTTTCAATGTAAAGTGGCTGCTTCGGCTGCGCGAAAAGCGTTTGGTGAGGATTCAGCATAAGTCAAATGAGTAATAAAAAAAAGAGCTAATTTTAAAACAACAGATTACAGAGACTGGGTGTTACAGAGGACGTAGTTAATGTAAACAGATCTTTGAAGGGCGTGGCCATGAGAGCTCATTATCATAAACCAGTCATTCAAAACGAAAGTTAAAAATGGCAGAATTAAAAAGGGTATAATTGATTATCTAAGAATTATTTTGTGTATTAAATTGAATGAACATTGTCTGGATAGCCCACAGATATACCATAAAAATTTTAAAAACCTATCTGTGGTCTCCTTTAAATAATTTAAATAATATTATATGAGTCTGGATGAAGACCTGCTCTATGAAAAGTGCCCTGAGAGCCCTGTTCAACCCTTTATTGAAACTGGCCTGAATTGATCATACGTCTTTATAAAAAGGGGAGATTTGTGCAGTTATGACAATTTTTTAAACGTGATTTAGTGTCAGGAGTGATGAGGGGATTGTTCCTGTCAGTATGAAGGAACAGGTGAGCTGTTCTGTGTGTGAACAAACAAGCATTAGTTCCAATATAAACACTTTCTAAACGACAGTAGTGACATTATATTGTTATCATTAAAAGTAAGATAATAAATACATAAAGCAATGAAAGGGAATACAGTAGTATGAAAGTAATATGAAATAAGCCTGCATATTTTACCATTGAAAATATATTAATTGGTTAAGTCAAAATGTGTTTTTCATATCAAATGTGCTAAATATTTACAGATAATTGTTCTGATGCAGGCTCAGTAAATGTACTGTAGTCCTCTGGACAGATTCTTCTTTGTATCCAAAATACTTCTTCAGTCTGAGGAGCTGTGACAAGCTCAGTCATCTTTCCTCCTTGATGGAGAGGAACGATGGTTTGAGAGGGGAGTAAAGGAGGCCATCTTTGTGAAAAGAAACTGTCCATCATTAAACAGAGGTGGAGGCCTCCATGTTCAACTCTCCACCTCTTACAATGCTGTTATTGCTAGAATCTTACTGTTCATATAAAATATTTGATAATGTTCTTATAGAAACAATTCTTGAATAATGTTCATAATGTGTTAATGCTACATGTTTGTCTCAGGCTACTTCTTGTTCTGCCATTAACTCTAAAATAGTTATTGAATAGTTTATATATGTATGTAAAACTAGATGTTGAACAACCCATTAAAATACACCAATATGCAGGAAATGGCATCTATTTCATTCAAAATTTTCTGGGAGAGGACCCCCACTGGCAATCTAGCTGGGGGGGGGGCGCAGGGGGGCACCATTGGGATTGCTCGCACAGGGCGCCGAATAGGCTAGGACCGCCTCTGGTTACAAAGTCCAGTTGGTTTTGTCTTGAACGTTTTGGAGCTTACCATGTCCTGTATGACTGAGAATCTTCGCCAGCGTATAGTCTGCACAACATTCAGTATTATCAGGTTTAAGAATGGTGGCATGCCCCCTCTGGGTTATGGAGAGTCTTTGCTTCAGATGGTGGAGTTAAATTACCTTGTTCACGAGCAAAGGAGTGGGAAATCGATCAACGGCCATGAGATTTGTCATTGTGGCCAAAAACACAAGATCCTGGATACAAGCAGCTGAAATGAGCTTCCGTCGTGGCCGAGCTCAGTCTTGTAGATGGGAGTAGGATGCTGCTCCTTCACATCATGGAGTTTGGGCATCTGATTAAGATGTCTCCTGGATGCATCCATTTAGGTTTTCTGAGCATGTCCCACTGGGAAGACCTCATGGAAAACTCAGATCTCGTTGGAGAGTTGTGCATCTTTTCTGACCTGGGAGAGTGTTGCCATGTGTGTATGGGTTTCTCTCCTGAATCTGTTGAATCTACAACCCGACTACAGGTAAGGGGTAAAAAGATGGAAATGTTTTAAGAACTGGACTGAAAATGAGTGGGGAAAAAAAGTAAAGTCCAAAGAAAATAACTTTGAAAAATCCTGGACGTCTTTATCAACACCACTTAAAAAAAAGGAAAAAGTTTGACTGATTCAAATTTTAAATGCATTCTGAAATATTTAGCACTGTATCATATACAAATATACAAAAAAAAAACACACCTAGGTTTGCTATGAGTTGACAACGTGGGGTTTTCTTTTTACTTTTTGTGGCTCATTAATGTTTTTTTTTAATGATTTTGAGTGTCATAAAAACTTGGTTTGGTAGCAGGACATGAATGTAAAAACTGACAGACAAAGGTAGACACAGAGAGAGACGTACAGTATATAAATGAAAACAGAAATTTTGTCTGATTCCCACAGTGACCACGACCAATAGGAAATAACCCTCCCAGTTTTGAGGAAGGAGGTGGGGTGGCAGGGATTCAAGGCAGGCTTTGCAGTGGCTCAAAGACAGCCTGCAGACAGTCTCCTCAGAACTACGATTTGAGCTTACTGTGGCTAATCTGGAGCTGTTTCTCTTCAACTAGAAACTTTAAAAGAAGATAAAGAAAAGAAAACAACAAAGGTAGAGCAAAACGAAGAGAAGATACAAGGTCAGGAGGATGTGAAACTGAACAGGTCCTTCAATATATATATATACATTTTTTTAATACAATATTTAGCATCAAAAAGAGACACCAGGAAACGCCTGAGGATACTACAGATTATGTTGCCATGGAAACCAAAACCTGGAAGCGGACACAAGGACCACTGAACGTGGACAACCTCCTTTGACCTCCATCCTCAACGCAATACAGCCTTGCTGCACACTGAGAGGTACATAAACTTTGTCATTTTTCATTCTGGACCCACTTATTTAACTTCTGCACACAAATAATTGATTTAAACGTGTAAGAGACAAGTTTTAGCTGTCTGCTGCAAGCAGTTTTATTTTAAATAAACCGTTTTAAAACTTTATGATGAACACATTTACATGCAACTTTAATTACTGGATGTTATTTAAAGCGACAGCATTTTAAATATGACACAAGCTTTGCAGATGTGCAGTTTAAAGTGCAAGAGAATACATGTTGAGCTGCTCTGCATCTTTCTGATTAACTTTAACAAATGTCACACTGAGTGCTGATTTGACTTATCCATGTGAATGGGAGACCGAGTGACTCAGCACAGAACCACATACTGTACTTGGAGCTGGGGGGTGGGGGTGTAGCAGTACAGCTATTCCATATCCCTGCCATGAGGAATGATTTGACTCCATCTAGGGCCACCCATTATTTAAAAAAAAAATCCCTTCAAGGTAAGGTGTCCTAAATAACTGAATTAGTATAATTAGTGGCTGGAGGTTACAGATAATTAGTGTTATGAGTATGAGTGAGAGAATTAGAAAGTGATGACGGAGGGTTGTAGTGATCCTCTTGGTGCGATTAAAAGTCTGTCAAGCTTTTCCAGTAAACACACCAAAAAATATATACAGTATATACATATACTTTATAATGTTTTGCTAGTTTTTTGATACTTTGTTAAAGGGAGGAATGTATATATATATATATGTATATATATATATATGTATATATATGTATATATATATATATATATATATATATGTGTACACTAAAATAAATCAAGGAGATGATCACAGCTAAATTGTCTTCTGCATGTTCTAAAAAATAAAATAAAATCTCAGCTCATTTGAACAGGTGTAAAGTTATGAGAGTGTTCATTTTGTCTTGTGTTACACATCTACGGTAATGTTTGTCCAGGTTGGCGTGCAAACATTTTTTGTGTGCTCCTGCGGTGTGTGTGCGTTGAACGGTGAGGCGTTTGCCTTCTGATCCTGCTTACGACTCCGGTGACTGCACCACCTTGTACAGTCTGCTCTGATGTCAAAGGGGATTTAGCTCAGACACTCTGTTATTTCTTCAGCAACCTAAAAATATAGGAAGCCCCAATGAACACTTGCATTTTTACCGTATTTTTCGGACTATAAGGCGCATTAAACGAAACAAAGTAGTCGGATATGCCAATTTTTTTTTTTTTCCCCCATTTACACTTTATTTTTACAGGTAGTCTCATTGAGTCATGAGAACTCATTTTCAAAACAGCCCTGTTTAGGGAGCAGATGGTGGGAGTTAAGGGCCTTGCTCAGGGGCCCAGAGTGGGGCGAATGACGGTGGAGGCAGGTGTGGGTGTTTCACCTTTTCCACCCACATTTTGATGTTGACGGTACCGGGAGTTGAACCTGTGACCTTCCGATCACAGACCCATCTTCTAACCTCTGCGCCACCACTACCCTACAATAAAATGGCTTCGAGGTCAGTAAGCACAACCAGAATTCATACAAAAGTTGCATCTGATTATAAGTTTCACTGCTGATTTTTGAGAAAATTTAAGGATTTTAAGTGCCGCTTATAGTCTAAAAAATACAATATTTGTATACATTAACACAAGTTAGTACATCGTGTGGCTCCCTAACAAACATGCATAAATCCTAAATATGCCTACTTGTGGCAACATTTACAATATGAACAAAACATGTCTTGAAAAAAATAATTTTAATCCCTTTAGCAAGCAGGGGCTTGTTGGTGCATCGGTCTCGAGTCTTGTAGGCAAACACTCAAGCTGATGTTAAATTCTAACAGAGCTTGCATGGGAGTAATGCCGATGGCATAAAAATACTTCATAATTAAAGTTGTGTTAGAAGTACTTAAAATGTGAGGAAAGAGCCGTTTCTAAATGTGAATTTATTGACTTTAAAAACGTAATAGGAGGAAATAAAGCCAAAAACCTGCAAACAGAAGGTGGTCATTGATTCTGGAAAAATAAGGTGTCATCTTCATCTGCAAAGGGAACACCTGAACAATCACAACACCTCCAACTGGTTATCATCTTCCACTGAAGCACTTTATGGCGCTGAAATAAAGTAGCTGTCAGTACTTATATCTGGTTTAGAGTCATTGTTAAGATGAACTGTGGTGACAAATGGCTGCCTAAAGTGCCTTAAGCAGCCTTCTGGCAATGCTGGCATTAGATACATTTATACAGCAAAGCCCCTCACCTCCTTAAAGAAGCCCCCCCTCAACCACTAACTGTCAATGAGCCAAAAGCCAAGTGTAGTTTGGGAAAATACACTCCGCAAACACAGATAATGACATGGCTCCTCTTTGTGTAATTGGCTTAGAGTGAAGACATTTCATTTACCTCTCCTTTTTCCATACTGTACATCCTGTGTATGTGTGTTTGTCTGTGTAAGAGAGAGAGAGAGAGAGACGGCACATGTGGTTAGTTACACATCGGTGTGTGTGAACATTTGTTCATGAGTGTGTGTGTGGCTGTCCGTGAGTGATTGAGGTTTGCGCTGCACGGTGAATTAAATGCAGTTTTACTGTAATTAACTGCACTTAGCAGTCTCTGTGTGAGACTTTCTGACGCACCAGTAATTGAGGCATCATGTTTTGTTTGTTTTAACCTGCCTTTGAAGACATGCTGGGAAGACGGTACACGTGGTTTGGTGGAAATACATCTGCGTGTAGTGTACAAATTTGGAAGACTTAAAAAAAAAATGAATCTCTTTATTCCATAATCTAACAGCCAAATACTTGAAATATGAACATGTTTCGCAGCCACGCTGGCGAATGTAATAATTAATTGGAGGGAAATAAAAGAGATTCGTTGTTATCCAGACACAAAACATTACCAAGGCATTCTCATGAAATTCTAAAAATAATAATAATAAAATATAATGTGGAAAGTTCCCACTGATAATAGCTGAGCGTCTAGCTCGGCAGTCTTTTTAGTATTCGTTTCTGGTATTTGTAATTTCATTAGAGGGTTTAATTTGGGAACCAAGGTCTGCCACGGTTCAGTGAAGCAAATCCAAAGAATTTGTGGTTCTGGTACAACATAAAGCCGTGTTTGTGGACAATATTAGTCCTTCAGCAGACGGAAAGGTCCAATGCCGTTTTGTCTCAGCATTAACACACAAAACCACAGTCTCCTTCCGTCTCAGGGACTGTGTGGTGATTAGTGTCAAGATAAAATAAAAGTCAAGCAGCTTGTAGACAGATATGCAGTTGTGGGAGGTGGGCCCAGACAGTCCAAGAAGCCCAGGCGGTGTTAGTTTCATTTCTGAGTAGGTCATCCATCCCAGACCCCCATCATCTCTTCAACTCCCTTCATTTTATCGTTTTTCCCCAACCACTAACCACCCATCCACTTTGGAGCTCCCCAAAAGTCTCAGAATTCTTACCCCAAAACCTCGGTTTGTTTTGCTGCAGAGATCACAGAGTATAGCTTGCCATAGACACCGCTGTATTGTTTTTAGGCCGAGTTTGGGGGTACATAGGAAGCTCAGCGTCTGAATGGGGCATCCATCCTACTTTATGTACACAATCATGTCTTTTGTTGTTTCCAAGTGTACTCTAGAAAGCTTTGCAGTGCAATGGGACAGAGGACAGAGAGGTGGGGGGGAAAGTGCACAAACCTGGAGAGCTTGCGCACTGCGGGCCAGAAGTTCATGCAGTTAAACTTACTGTCAACACAGAATAAGACAGTACTGCTGAAGACGAATGAGACTGTGCTGTATACGAAAGGTACTGTAGATCACTGGAGGATGAAGGAAGGTCATGACCTCCTAATGCAGAACGAGGCAGCAAGTGTCTTTTGGCTTCGCAGTGAGTGTGCAAGTGTAGTACTATAGAAAAAGAGACTACTGGTACTTTCATTATCTCTAAAAGATGGACAAACAGCTGTTGTGTAGCTTATGGCGAGCACGGCCAGGACATTGACAGAACTATTTGCGTGCTCCTGCAGCTTTGACAGAGCTGCCATGGCCTAAGATCAAGGGCAATACAAACAAACAAACAAAACACTGCGAACAAAGTGGATTACTATCAAGTAATTTGTTCCATGTCAGAGTGAGTCACAAGTCCAAGACTTGTGGGGGGGAAAAAAGCAACTAAAGAAATTTGCACAGCAAAGAAGTATCTGTGAGTAGTAGCAGCCAATGGCCTTGAGGCAGTTTGGTTCCCCATCAGACTTTCTGACTTGATATCATGCAATGCTTTTCAAGAGCAACATCTGCTGAAAAGATGCTTGAGTGACGGTCAAAAATGTGCTGGCCCAAACACCGACGGCGTGCACTCAGGCGGATACTCCATCCTGAATGGCAGGGCGATCACTTCTCCAGATCTGATAGGAGCGTGATACAGAACGGCATTTATGGACACTAAGGGTCACTCTCAGTTCAGGTTTCTCCACAGTATATCACCAAAAAGAGTAGAAGAGTGGACTCCCAGAGGGAACTGTACAATTCCTCAACTCTTCCCCTAATAACATGCAGATGGGCTGCTCTAATGCCTGTTTACATATCTGCGGCATAGTTCATGAGTAAAGTAAGCAAAGGCCTAATTATTTTACTCAGCGACGGGACCAATAAAATCAACTTCCCCTTCTCGTTATGGGTGCTTAAATGCATCCTTTGATGGTGAGGTTTTGTTTATTTTTGTAAGAATTGCGTAGCCGAGAGTAAAGCAAATAGAAGTAATGACACAGAGATGCTGACAAATGAGGGTCCTGGTGATGGATTCATTTACTCAATGATGCCCGGAGGGCTGGACTGCAAAGGTGGTTCAAAATGAATGGTAATCACACAACTGCAGCATTCCCAGTTATTGGAATGTTTGAGGAGAGTGTTCTCATAACCTTTGTTGCAACAGAACCTTAGATTTTCCGAAATGTAACAAATGTTTACCGTATTTTTCGGAGTATAGGTCGCACCGAAGTATAGGTCGCATTGTCCAATTATTACCAATAGATTGGAAAAATCCCTAGACAGGTCGCACCGGAGTATAGGTCGCACCTACGTTTAGCTCTGCTGCAAATGTCTGCCACAGGAGCGCACAGCAAGGCTTTTAAGAAGATTAACACTTAAAAACAATTATTTGTTTGATAAAAATTATAGCAAATATGTGTCTGAGCTGAACTTTTCCTTAATAAATGAACGTAATTGTGAAATGAGCTGGATTTAAACATTTGTTTTGCCGAAAGTGATAAAAAGCCATATATAGGTCGCACCTGAGTATAGGTCGCAGGCCATGAAAAAATGATAAAAAGGTGCGACCTATACTCCGAAAAATACTTTTTTTGTCATTACATTTAATAATCTTTGTTTCTTTTTTCAGAATGCTGTGGAGAATAACTATCCCCATCATACTTGCTGGGTTTCTCTGCATGACCGCAGAAACCAAAAAGCCCCGTCCTCAGGGCTCCATACCCTCCCCATACAAGACAAAAGGAAACCTGTCTGCGGACCACCACCAAAGACTATTGCAGCAAAAGCCAGAGGTCCTGTCTTCCAGCCGAGAAGCCTTAGTTGTGACGGAGCGCCGCTACCTTCGCAGAGACTGGTGCAAGACCCAACCACTGCGTCAGACAATCAGCGAAGATGGGTGCCGCAGCCGCACTGTGGTCAACCGTTTTTGCTATGGCCAATGCAACTCCTTCTACATCCCGCGCCACATGGGCCCCAGCTCTGGCCATGGACAGAATCGAGGTCAGGCTTCAGGCGCTGGAAGAAAGAGCCACAACAAAGTCCAGGAGCCCTTTCAGTCCTGCTCTTTCTGCAGGCCGCACCGCATCACCCAGCTCACAGTGCAGTTAGACTGCCCAGACCTGCAGCCCCCCTTCAGATACCGTAAGGTGCAAAGGGTCAAACAGTGCCGCTGTATGTCTGTAGAAGTAAGTGGTCTTGGCAAGCTGTGAAGGAGGGCCCTCAAGGTCTCGAGTTCTTCCAGGGGACTTGCAAAAGCAAGGAATGAATTCACACAGAACTATTCAGTACACGCTCGGGCAGCTGTGGCTGCGTGGTTAGAGCAGTCGTCCTTCGATGGGAGTGTTGGGGGTTTGATTCTACTAGCAGTCACGTGCTGAAGTGTCCCTGGGCAAGACACTGAACTCCTCATTGCCTCCGATGTGCGTCCCATCGGTGTATGAATGTGATAAATCACTGATTAGTCTTCGTAAAGACTCAAGTGCTGTGTGAATGGGTAAATGGGGGCACAGACTGTAATGTAAAGCGCTTTGAGTATCTTGATAAGATAGAAAGGCGCTATACAAGTACAGTCCATTTACCATTTACTCTTGTACAAATGTTGGTTTGTCCTACATTAAAAAAATAAAAATAAAACTGTAATATAAAGGATTACCACTAACTTAATTAGAAACATGAAGCCGAGCCGTCATGTCTGTGCAGCTAAAAAGAAGTGACGCCAATGAATCGGTCTTTGGGCTTAATGAGCGACTTCGCTCTGCCGGATATTTTACATCCACGCAAAGAGATTAAAACAGCCTGTCCACAGGCTACAACACATGAACACTGAACATGACTGCTGTCAAGTGTTTAAAGACATTTATGAACAATGCAACCACTATGAAAATGTTAACGTGCTTTATTCTTTTTAACACAGATGTTTGAGAATGACAAAACTCGCCCAGTTGTATCATGTTAAGTATTGTATTCGTTAACTTCAATGGTTTTGATTAGGATGAGATAAAGAAACAATAAAGCTACACTGCAAAGACCATTGGTATCCACTTGGCTTTCAATTGACCATTTGTTGTTTATTAGCTAGATTAAAGAAAAGAAAAACATACTGCAGCATTTATAAAAGTGGTGCAAAGCTATATATATATACAAGTTTTATTTTATGCTTGTGTGTAATTACATTTAAATATATTAAATTCATTTCATATAAAATGTGTTTAAAGTGCATGTATCACAAGCAGACAAGACAATCAGCAATGACAATTTTGTTGTTTTAAATAACTTTATTTAACAAATAGTTCCATGTGGACATGGGCATTTATTCAATTCACTTATTGCACATGAATAAAATCTATTGCTTCTTTATAAGATATAATTTCAAAGTAATGCAGCAGGAAAGTTTTTTTTTTTTTTGGCCTGTACAAAAAAAAAAAAGTTTACTCACAATAAAATATCAAAAGTACTGCTGAGTAAGAGAAGGAAGTTACAAGTTCACACCATGTAAATACACATTTTTTGGTGGAAAAATGCTATAAAAGGTGCAAAACATTTGAATTCTCACCAAGTTTAAAACAGTGAAACTTTTAAAAGTAAACCCAACCAACTTTTGTGTGAAACAGTTTTCTTTTCAACACACATCATTTCATTACAATTGCAGTGGTGTCTTAAAAATAAGCCCTGTTCTACAGCATGAAATTTCATGAAATTGTTCTGTAAGGCACCATACCTGCTCTCTAAAAGTGTTACATTTTGTGCTTCTTACACTTAAAGAACATGTAAATAAGATGTGTTCTCATTGTCTGGAAATATAGTGGGGGAAAAAAACTGCATTAAAATAAAATACACAGCTTATAAAACTGATGCTGATAAAGTTTTGATTCAAAAAAAGTCAATGTTCTGTGAACATCTGAATAAAATCTCTTCTGAAAATTTATTTGTTTGGTTGCAGAGTTTTATTTAAAGGTGTGTGGCTGAGAACAAAAGAGCTCGGCTCATTAATCATTTTATACTGTATATATAAAAAGCAAACAACAATGAAGATAAATAACCTTTAAATGTACTCGTGAGCATGTTAGATTGTGCTCGTGCAATAGGTTTGGCGATGGTTTTCTGTTTCAGATCTTCTTACCCAGCTTTGCTTTCTGTGGATTTAAACAAAACCAGGTTGTTTAGAACCAGTATTCATCTTAAACATGCAGACGGGCATTACACATCAGAGTTGGTCTAGAGAGATTTTGCACTAGAAGGAAGGTGCTAATAAATTAAATAGAAGGAAAAAAATAAATACATACTATTCCGGTGGCATTTTTGGTTGTCACGTTGTAAGTACCCTTCTGTCTGGCCTGCTTGAAGCACTCTTCAGCCTTTTTTACCCTAAAAAGACCAGCAGTGACCACCGTTATTCTATAGAAACCTTCAGAGCAGATAATTGGGACACTCATAGTGCTGATATTTTATAGTTCAGCTTGTGCTCAAGGAGTATTTTATTACTATGAGTTCATCAAAGTTCATTCCAGCTACACATTTTTCACTCAGTTTGTTGCTGCATGGAGCAGAAAAGTGACGTTTGCACTTTAAAGGAACAAATTATCAACAAGTTGGAATTAAGTGCACAAATTTTCCCCTAGACATCCTTTATACCAGGACTATTCAACCAAATTGCTCAAGGGGGGCTACAGTTACTGAAAGCCAAGAGCCCAGGAGGTGGATGTCCAGCAGTTATTGTCATTTGTTTGTTTTATGGTTTAAAACCTAATTTTAGTTAAAAATGAACCCATTGTTGGGCCGAACTGAGCTCACCTGTGGGTCTGATTTGGCCCACGGACCGTCAGTTGAATAGCGCTGCTTTATATCTTGTTTCTGGTTTTTACTTTATGTGTCTGTGGTGTGCATGCACATTTAGAGATCCTCTGGGATTTAAAAGGAAAACTAGAGTGAGAACTGGGATGCTGGCCTGTGGCAAAGAGGCAAAAAGTTAATTCAATTTTGTTTTTATTCTTTCCTACTGAACAAGCAAACTGTGACATTCGACTCCTTTTGCAAATATGCTATCACAGTTCAATCTTCATTGGAGATAATGGAGCAATTTGCCATTTGTTGACATATTCACCACTATCTTTACAGTCATCAAAGAACTGGAAGGCAACTGCATGGTGGAAGTTTTGGATCGTTTGCCCTTTTTTCTCCGTGAATTTGAAAGAATCCGATAGGATCTTCAGTGAACTTGAGATGCACTGCAACTTATTAGGGCCACGGAAACACAAGTTGGGGAGAATCCCAAACGTACAAACTTAGTTGCATCTTTAATGACAATCTAAAAGAAAAAGGAAACCATAGAGAACCCCTGATAGGATTCTTTTATTCAACAGTTTCATGTCTTTTAGAAAACAAAAAAAAAGAGGAATATATGAGGTTAAAATGTCACATTTTTAAGTTTTCTCACCGTTCATGTAACAGCAGGTTATTTTGCCTCTTCCACTGTTCTTTGAACTCCGTAGAAAACTCGTGCCAAACGGAGAAGAACGTGTTGGGAGAGACTTCTTTCTCCCCTGCCTTGGGTTTGACCGAGAAGGACACACTCAACTCCAAAAAGCTGATGGCAAAACAAAAGAATTCACATTTCAAGGCCAAACTATTACAACACCAGGTTGCAGAATCTTGCACTGGCTCTCGTGAAATCTGGCAGAACTATGCAAAATGTGCAAAATATTAAAGTTAATCTCAGTGACTTTACAGATATTTGATAGAACAATAAAAGCTGAAACAAACAAACAAAGTCATTGGAGAGAACAATAAACACAAAAGGCAGGACATTCAGAACTCTTAAATACCGAACTTTTTGGCATAAATGTCGCTTCTGTGTATAAGCCGCTTTGTCCCAATTATTGGGAATAATTTGAAAAAAATCCATAAATACGCCGCTTCGCCCTACAAGTTGCATCGTCACCGCTACGCGACGCGTCAGCGCCTCATATGCCCTGCTGAAAATGGCGGCCACAGAAGCGAGGGAGCACGGAAGGACTTTACAAGATTAACACGTTAAAAACAATTATTTCTTTGCTGAGAAAAAATATATTTCTTAGCTGACATTATAGCACAAGGGTTCCTGAGCTTAACCGTTCCTTAATCAATTCACGAAATGGTCAAATCTGCTGGATTTAAATTGTTTCGGTTTGACGTCTTCCAAACGGTTGCGTGCGCTACTAAAATAAATTATAAATAATCAAATTTTATCTCAAATGTGTTATACAGGTCAACAGTTTGTAAATCAAACCCATATAATTGCACTCTGTAAGCCTAAAAAATATCCGTTGAGTGGTTTATGACTATAACAATATAAACGAAAATAAAACCGAAGCTAACGAGACGATTCAGTCTCTAAAAACACAAATTAAAAAATCGAATTTTATCTCAAATGTCTTATACAGGGCAACAGTTTGTACATTAAACCCCATATAATTACACTCTGTAAGCAGAAAAAAATATCTGCAAAGTGGTTTATGAGCTATATATCTAAATAGTAGGTACAGTATCTGTTTACGGTAGCTAACCGCTAATAAAAGATTGTTATTTTTTTAAATCTCAAACATCTCATAAAGCTAGTCAGTTGTAAATGTCCATACAGTGAATACATTCTGTAAGTTTCATAAAAATCTGTCCTGTGGTTCTTGACTTATCTTGCTAACAAACAGCTAACAAACACAGCAAACAGAAGTTACCTTCAGAGCAGGATGCCGGGCAACGACAGAGTCAGTCCGAGCAGAGGAGGCTTTTTTCGGACACATGAGCTAGAAACGGCCGGTGTACTCTCTGGAAGTGTCCCCTAGCGGACAAAAGTGGTATTGCACCATTTTTTGGCCAAAATGAAAAACGGCGATATCGGAGCCAAAAATTGATCTAAAAATATGGGAAAAAATCCATAAATATGACGCTTCAGTGTATAAGCCGCAATACATGCAAATTGGTAAAAAAAACAGCGACTTATATGCTGAAAAGTACGGTAGCTTCATTTACTAAAATAAAACCTATCCAGCTCATACAACGGTTGCTTCATCAATGCTCTGCCTTGTGTACCGACACGCTCATACCATGACTGTAACAGTGATGAAAGAATGGGAAAAAAAGGCACGGAAAGAAGACGGTTATCTTTAAAAAGAAAGAAGTGGATGACATGTTAAAGTGTTAAACGTGACAGTCATTTGCAGTGGATCAATATAACGGACAGGTTGGTCTGTCTTTGTTTGGAGTGTGCTATAGGAACGCATTCCCAGCCGGCAGAAACAGAAGCCTGGAGCCACGGCTGTCTACTCTTGCTGCACTTAGATAAACAACGTAGACACAGCGTAGGGGCCTCAAGTCTGCTGCAGGCCTGGCACGATGGTCTGCACCTTTTATGTAACTAAAGGAACCAAGAGGCATAAATATTGACAAAACCTCAAGATTATATTTCTTCGTGGCCATGAGAATAGATCACGCCGAACTGTATTTGATTGCACTGCCCTTTGGTTTCAAATTCCCAACTAAGATCAATGTATTGACGCTTAAGAAAAGAGCAAATATAAATGAATATTATATTAAAAGGTGGCCTCGTTTAAGAAATGTTATGCAAACATGAAAAGCTCTTACGTTTGCTGTGTGTCCGCCAGCTGCGTCTCCTGCTTCCCAAGCTCAGATTTTGCTGTCGAAAGGAGCAAAACACAAGTTTACCGGTTGAATATTAGCATTTCCTGAAGAAACAAATTGTTCACGTATTACGCAACTTGAACATGCAATACAACAGGATTCAAGATGTCACAAAACTTGAACTCAACCCGTCACTTTCAGGGTCAACACTGAGCCACCGGGATTTTAAAGTGCCGGGTTGTCTCCTGCAGCACGACTGACAAATGAGGGCCAAGAATCTTAAAACAAGTTCTCCTTTGTGTGGCATCACTTCAAATGATGACAGACAACTGTGTGCATGTCTGTAGATGTTGTAAATGATAAAACAGCTTCAGTGAAGAGTGACAGTCTCGTGAAGCCTGGCGAGTGCTCAAACAGCGCATCAATTAGTTGCATTTTCTGCTCGTGCAAAATTATAGTTTAGCGATGGAACAATCCAGTGTTTATTTTTTCCTTTCCCTTGGCGGAGTGGGGGTATTGAATATGTATTCTGGGTGCTGTTATGACATTAAGTCCTTATTCAGAAAACTATACCAACATCACAATAACTTTTAACAGATCAAAAGCTTTCAAATGGCTTTTCATACGACAGAATATGCAACAATCTTTGCAAGTAGCAAATCCCCTTTTTGTGAATGGTCACCATTTTAAAAGGTGAAAAGATTAAAGTGCCTCAATATTTTTGTTTTCCGTCCATCTAGAATCTCCCATATCAAATTATTTGTGAGCGAATTGGAAAAACAAGTGTCGTTCAACAATCCTCCTAGTGACTACCGGCTTCCACCATAGCCAGACTTGAGTAAACGACTTGTCGACCAACATTTGGTCTGACCGGGCACAGCCTCAGTGGACTACATTAGAACATGTGGTTGACATAAATGTCTGGACTGGCTTACTCCTGGCTCAACAGGCTTACCATACAAGTTGAGGAACACAATCAAATGGATACTGGTGGGTATAAAGGAGTTTACTCAGTCTGTCTTTGCATGTTTTACAAACTTGTAAATATTAATAGTGTACATTGTGGGAGTTTGTGTGCTTCACAAATATTGGGTCCTCAGCAGACGTAGTCATCAGTAAAAATGGAGACAGTGCTTGGTTTGCTTTGTTCTAATCCAGATGTTTTGGACTCCATTAGAATTAATAATTGTTGCCGATTCTGTTTAATAAATTTGTGGACAGGAATTTTGAGAAAAGCCCCAAAGTGTGAAGAATTTAAAATCTGATTCATTTTGGATTGCATCTTTGTCTTTTGCAGTTGTTGTGTTATTGGCTTCAAACCTCTGGCTGGAGCTGGATCAGTTTGAAAGTAAATGTGAAGAAGGGCAGCACGGTGGTGCAACTGATAGAGCTGCTGCCTCTCCGCAAGCAGGTTACCCTGGTTCAAATCCCGGTCCGGGGGACTTTCTGGGTGGAGTTTGCATGTTCTCTCCGTGCATGCGTGGGTTTTCTCCGGGTACTCCAGTTTCTTCCCACAGACCAAAAACATAGATGTTAGGTTGACTGGTAACTCTAAATTGTCCCTAGGTGTGAGTGAGAGCGTGAATTGTCAAATTTTTCTCAAAGGGTCCCTGTGATGGACTGGAGACCTGTCCAGGGGGTCCCCCGCCCCTCGCACAGTAATTGCTGGGCATGGGCACTGGCGACCCTCGTGACCCAAAATGGAAGAAGCAGGTAAAAGATAATGGATGGATGGATGTGAAGAAGTTCTGCTGAGAAATATCAATTTAAGATCTCATTCAAATGAAGGGAAACAAAAAAAACATAGGCTTTTATTTTGAATTGTAGTAAAAGAGTGGGAAGAGTGACAGATTTTTTTTTTAAATGATCTTTTATGGTGTCATGAGAATAACCAAAACAAGAAGCTGTAAAGTTAACAAATAATACACATCCTTACCAATAGTCATACCAATTATTAAAGCTTTTTTTTTTTCAAATAGCAACTTGGCTGCTGGAGCTCAGGAATCCTGCTCCTTTGCATAAAGACAAAGATTGAGGTGGTTTGGACATTGGGTGCGACATTTCTCATAGAAGCCAGCAGGCTGATCCAGGACTCCGCTAGATAAATTACACAACTGACTAGAAAAAGAGACAAGGGAGAGGAAGGTTTGGAGACTTCTGCCAAGATTGTTGCGCCTGCAACCTCAAGAAGCAGCACCCTGGTAAAATGCATTAATGTAGAGGACTGCGTGCGTGTGTGTGTGTGTGTGTGTGTGTGTGTGTGTGTGTGTGTGTGTGTGTGTGCGTGCG
>JBBPBX010000951.1:15573-67460 GCA_038048925.1 Garcialebias charrua | reverse complement strand
TATATATATATATATATATATATGGTAAGGTTTAAACTGATTCCCAAATCACAGTTTTTGTTGCTCTGGTTAATCACAAGTTTCTTTCACAAAATTATTTAAACCAGGATGCCTTCTAGCCATTTCAAAATAGTGTATAGAAGCAAAATGGCAGGCTGAAGTCAACCAGATGCTGATAGTATTTGTATTATAATATCTGGTATATTATTAGTGTATTGTATTATTATTATTTAAATTATTATATGTATTATATTATATATAAAAGGGCTTGTTCAATGATGCCGAGACAATTTTTTTCCCAATATCCATCCATCCATCCATCCATCCATTTTCTTCCGCTTATCCGGGGTCGGGTCGCGGGGGTAGCAGCCTAAGTAGGGAGGCCCAGACTTCCCTCTCCCCAGCCACTTGGAGCAGCTCCTCTGGGGAATCCCAAGGCGTTCCCAGGCCAGCCGAGAAACATAGTCCCTCCAGCGTATCCTGGGTCTTCCTCTGGGTCTCCTCCCGGTGGGACATGCCCGGAACACCTCACCAGGGAGGCGTCCAGGAGGCATCCTAACCAGATGCCCGAGCCACCTCAACTTTTCCCAATATGATGTACTATAATTTGCCACATTTTGTTTACATCTACAGTACTTATATTTAGCATAGCATAATCCTTACTTATTTGGGACTACCTAGTAAGGCAGCCGCCCAAGATGGCCGTCTTAGCTAAAAAGGAAAAAATATGATAACTCAGATTTTAGTAGCCTGGTTAAAACCAGACCCTTGTCCTTCACTTCGCTTCGTACTAGGGTCTGGGACTTCTCCCATAGACAAGGATTTCTCCGGTAGATTTTTGACCGGACCAATCAGAGAACAGAAGGCGGAGTTTTGAACGACGTCGACTGACGTCGTCAGTTAAAATGGCTGCCGCCACGAAGGAATTTTCAAGAAAACAAGGTAAAAAACTATTATTTCTTTGCTGAGAAAAAATATATTTCTTAGCTGACGTTATATCAGAAGTGTTCCTGAGCTTAACAGTTCCTAAATCAATTCACGAAATGGTCAAATCTGCTGGATTTAAATTGTTTCGGTTTGACATTTTCCAAACAGCCTCGGGTGCGCTACGAAAATAAAAAAATCAAATTTTATCTCAAATGTTTCATCCAGGCCAACAGTCAGTAAATTAGAGCCATATAATTACACACTGGTAGCAGAAAAAATATCCACCGAGTGGTTTCTGAGCTATTTATCTGAATAGTTAGCCTGCCCTGGACCTCGCCAGGCTAAACTAACAAAACTCCGCCTTCTGTTCTCTGATTGGTCCGGTCAAAAATCTACCGGAGAAATCCTTGTCTATGGGAGAAGTCCCAGACACCTAGTACGAAGCAAAGTGAAGGACAAGGGTCTGGTTTTAACCAGGCTAAGATTTTAGAGGTATTCAGCTGAAATTGTGTGCTGGTAGTTGAGAGCAATGCCCATTAAATACTGAATTCAAATAAAATATTCACGATGGCTGTTAAAACTCCATTTAAATGGCTTTTAACACAAATATTTTTTCACATACAGTATGGAGCTAAAATTTTGTGTGCGTATAGATGACACCATTCCCTATCACAAACTGAATCCACATCAAAAATCCAAGATGGCCACCATAGTTTAAAAGAAAAAATGAACACAACTCATTGATTTTTTTTTTGCCATATTGAGCTTATAGTCGATTGTGCTGATATTTTTCTTCAGCTAAATCTAGAACAAGAGCATTCCACAACATTAGAGTTTGAGTCACCAGGACGCTGTCCCACACATCAAACCTACAAGCTTGACTCATGGCCTAACAAAGGCATCAGACATCAAAAAGGCTACTTCTTGCTGAACACAAGATTAAGAGGTACAACACCCAGAGGACATGTTGTATCCTTGTTATTTTATCCATTGGTGTTTTTTGAATTCTGTCTACACCTGATTGGTACTTGTTGAAATGTAGACTCTCATCCCTCTCAAGTTTTCACCGTCTCTTTGTTCAGGTGTAATAAACCCTCTGTTCCAGTTGGGTATTGTTGTCAGTGATAGACCTAACTAATACAACTAGAAGTTTTCAAACTTCTTCACCAGTTATGCTTTAGATTTTATGTTTGCGACAGAAACATGGCAGAGTGTTGGTGAGTCAAGCTATTTTATTGAACTTTTACCAATAGACTGTGTTTATTTTAACACATAGGATTTAGACTGTGAGATGTCTCAACAAAACAGCTGGACGTTAAGAGTAGGTCCTGGGTCAATAATTTCTAAGCCACGGTGTTGAGGGGATCCGTTTTGGTGGCCTTAGGGTCGCTTGTCTGTTTTTTGCAGATGATGTGGTCCTATTGGCTTCATCAGGTCGTGATCTACAGCTTTCACTGGAGCGGTTTTCAGCCGAGTGTGATGAGGCCGGGATGAGGATCAGTTCCTCCAAATCTGAGGCCATGGTCTTGAGCCAGAAAAGGGTAGAGTGCCCCCTCCGGGTTGGAAAGGAGGTCCTGTCGAGTGTGATGAGGCCGGGATGAGGATCAGTTCCTCCAAATCTGAGGCCATGGTCTTGAGCCAGAAAAGGGTAGAGTGCCCCCTCCGGGTTGGAAAGGAGGTCCTGTCCCAAGTGGAGGAGTTTGACCCCCAATTTACACTACATGCGTTCCAGCTCCGGTCCGCTCCGGTCCGTCCTCCGCAGCAAATACGCACCCATTATAATCAATGAGAGAGTTTACACTGGCTCCGCATGTCGGCGGAGAGCGGACGGCAGTCCGTCAAAATAGGATCCCATCCTATTTCTGCCGGACGCCGGAGCTGTGCCGGAGTCAACTTTCAAAGATTACGTCGCACCAACAGGAAAAGGAACGAGCACAACATCCGTATTTACAAAATGAAATCACCATGGGCGGACTTTTATCCTAGCTCTATACAGATTTATTTGTACAAAAATGCTGTCAAACTATCATTTATGACTACACCTACAAACGCAATACAAGAAATAAATAAATAAAGTATTTTATTCTGAAATGTAATAGATCACATCCTGTCGCTCAAACCATGTCCTGTCGCTCATATCTCAATGCAAAAAACAATCAAACAGCGAGGCAGTCTCTACTGTTGTTCTCCTTCTTCCACCGAATGAATTGTTTTGTTCTGACTTCATTATTTATCACTTGATTTATCGCGCGATCTCGCAATTCCCGTGCATGCGTCTCGGAGCAGCGCATCCAGGCGGACCTGAGCGGAGCGGAGGTAGTGTAAACTGGACTTTGAGACGCTCAGCTGCGACCTGCGGAGCGGAGAGGGGCGGAGCCGGAACGCATGTAGTGTAAATTCCGGGTAAGTATCTTGGGGTCTTGTTCACGAATGAGGGAAAAATGGAGCGTGAGATCAATAGGCGGATAGGTGCAGCATCTGCTGTGACGCGGGCGCTGTACCAGTCTGCCGTGGTGAAGAGAGAGCTAAGTCAAGAGGCGAAGCTCTCAATTTACCGGTCAATCTATGTTCCTACCCTCATCTATGGTCATGAGCTTTGGGTTGTGACCAAAAGAACAAGATCTCAGATACAGGCGGCCGAAATGTTTTCTCTGTAGGGTGTCTGGCTGGACTCTCCCTTAGAGATAGGGTGATAAGCTCAGTCATCCGGGAGGGACTCAGAGTAGAGCCGCTGCGTCGCCACATCGAGAGGAGCCAGTTGAGGTGGCTCGGGCATCTGGTTAGAATGCCTCCTGGACATCTCCCTGGTGAGGTGTTCCGGGCATGTCCCACCGGGAGGAGACCCAGAGGAAGACCCAGGACATGCTGGAGGGAGGGACTATGTTTCTCGGCTGGTCTGGGAAAGCCTTGGGATTCCCCTGGAGGAGCTGGCCCAAGTGGCTGGGGAGAGGGACGTCTGGGCCTCCCTACTTAGACTACTACCCCGGCGACCCGACCCCAGATAAGCAGAAGATAATGGATGGATGGATGGATGGAAGGTCACATAGAAAGACATATGGAAGCTTTATTCTTTGCAGCTCCAACAAAGTGGTGCCAAAATAGTTGTTCAAAAAACCAAGAGATGATAAAGTTTTAGTCTATTTTATTGGATAGGATATCATTGAAACAACACAATGCCAATCTGTAACAAAGTCTTTTCGAGATACAAGCTGTTTTTTTAATCCACAACCCTCTATATGTGTAATATTATCTACTCATAATCATGAATCTTGGTGACTAACTCTGATCACTTGTTAATGAGAAACTATTCTGTTTATACAGAGCTGGACAGAGTTCACAAAGCAATTTATTTTTTGGTAGCACTTCCAGTGTTTCCACTAGTTCACTTGTCTTGGCAGGGCGCTCACCTTTTCAAGGTGTTTTATCAATGGAGACAGGAAAATGAGACATGAGACAAGCAAAGTGCTACAGCCATAGCTTTTTAGCTACTGCATATGTATTGCGCACATCAATGGCTGTGTCTCAATTCAGGGGCTGCATCCTCATGAGTGCGCATTTGTCGGCCGCATACGTCATTGCCCCGCGCGGAGGACTGTCCCAATTCGAAGACTCCTCCTCATGCGGCCGAGGAATGCGGCCTACTTCCTGCCGAAATCGAAGGATGCATTCGTGAATCCTTCAAGACGGAGGCTATCCCAGAATTCATAGCGCCAGCAGAGATTTCGCGGGGGGGGGGACTTTCTGCGTGCAGGGTCGGGGCTGCTGCGTGTTGTTGAGTCATCAGCTCGTTTTAACAACAACCTCAGCGCGAATATTCATTCAACCTTTATTTAGTCATCTCAAACAACCTCAGCTCGAATATATCTCATTAAAATTTAACTACAGAAACGACAAAAAAAATGTGTTAGCTGAATATACAGTATATTAGTGCTTCTGAGTTTACTGTTTTTGAAGAACTGATTACAAATCAGATTACAGTATTTTACACGTGCGTAGCAAGGATTTTCTGAGGGGCAATCTTTTAAAACCCAGAGTGGACCTACAAAATGCAAGTTGTCCAGTAGCACAGTTGGTAAATCAACTTGCGATTGGTGCAGAGATACTTTTCTCGAAGCTGGTTCGAATCTCACTCGGTACGGTTAAAACTTTTTTACGTTTGTCTTTTATTGGATAAAAAAAAAGGAGTTTCACAAACTCCTTCCTTTTAATCTCAGTCCTCATTTTTTTATCCAATAAAAGACAAACGTAAAATAAGTTTTAACCGTACCGAGTGAGATTCGAACCAGCTTCGAGAAAAGTATCTCTGCACCAATCGCAAGTTGATTTACCAACTGAGCTAATGGACAACTTGCGTTTTGGAGGTCCACTCTGGGTTTTAACAGATCGCCCCTTATAAGCTGATTTGTAATCAGTTCTTAACAAACAGTAAACTCAGAAACACTAATATATATACATGTATTCAGCTAACTAATATATTTTAGCGGCGTCCCTTCTCTTTCCACACACACCAAGCGGCACACAAGAACTTCCCACCCACTTCAAGAGAACGCCCCACCCACTTCAATGCCGGCAAACCTGAAGGCTAGACCGTCCCATTTCAGCAGTTTCGCTCAGCCCACCCGGTCTTGTGAGTGCGTGGCCTACTCGGCCCAGCTAGGCTGGGTCCTCATAAGGACGCAGCCCCTGAATTGAGACACAGCCTATGTCAGTGCCGGCAGTTGTCTACGGAGTTGTGTGTGAAGGACATTTTGGTAGGCAGGGCACTCGGTCCTGTTGACAGGGCGGGGCACCCTCCTTGTCTAACAGTAGGGGAAACACTGACTTCAATGTATTGCCACCTTTCTCCTCCTACTTCCTTTTTTAAACCTTTTTGAACATCAAAGTTCATGCTCATCAATCCAGGTATGAATCCAACAATGTTCAGTCAGGTCATCTGGACGGGCTCTTTTGTTGCTGAGACGTTCCATCCTTCATCCGAAGGATTTCTTCAGTCTGAGGAGCCCACTAAACCAAACTGAAACCCACAGACAGCTCACTCCCAGAGTGAGAAAAAACACTTTTTGAACATATAATTATTCATTACAATAAAGCACTAAATGCAAACCATATGCAGGTACACCACAATTTTCAAAGAAAAAATTCAGAAAAGAAAACATTTTAGAAACTTTTAAAGGTGCAGTCTGCAGTTTCTGTAGTGCAGTCTAAGTTTTCTAAAAATATATTTTTAACATATTTCTTCACTCTGTCACTATCTCCTGACAGACTGATGTTAGACAAAGTAATCTTTGAAAAAACTATTGTCCCCTTGCATCTCAAGGTGGCAAATAAGCATTTCTAAAAAGCCACAGTGACCCGCTGTTAACCAGCCAATAAAAACAGAGTTTTAACCAGCCAATAAAAACAGAGCTTGAATTTGAATTTCAACAGAGCAAGGGGGAGCAGAGCCATATATGGCTCTGAGGGGGAGGGATCAGAATGCTTTCCCTGTTGAAAATTGTTCTAAGTGCTGCGTTCTACAGAAACTGCAGACTGCACCTTTAACTTTTAGTCTATAATGATATTCCCATGCATCATTCATAAAGGCACAATTTTTTTCTCTTCTGAATGAACCTATGGACAAACAAAGTACCAGTAGTTACACACTATGAATTGGGACTGCAACTGTTTTAAGACAGACCAAAACAATTCAATGTGGGAAAACCTTTGTAGCCTTCTTCAGGCCTTAAGGGAAGACATTTTCTTAACACAGCTGCACAAATCTTGGACAGTCTGGGACTGAACACCTCAATGTGTAACTGGCTGCTAGACTTCCTGATCGGGAGACCACAGGCAGTACGGGTCGGGAATAACACATCCAGCAGTAGCACCATCACATTGAATACAGGAGCTCCACAAGGATGTGTGCTGAGCCCCCTTCTATTCACCCTGCTAACACACGACTGCACACCATCATACAGCTCCAACCACTTCATCAAGTTTGCGGACGACACAACAGTGGTAGGTCTCATCAGCAACAACGATGAGACGGACTACAGGAACGAGGTGAGCCGCCTGGCCTTGTGGTGCGGACACAACAATCTCACTCTCAACGTGGAGAAGACAAAGGAGATTGTTGTGGACTTCAGGAAGAGGGATGCCCAACATGCCCCTCTGACCATCAACAGCACCACAGTGGAGAGAGTGGACAGCACCAAGTTCCTGGGAGTGCACGTCTCAAAGGACCTGTCCTGGAGCAGGAACACTGCATCACTGGCCAAGAAGGCTCACCAGCGCCTCTACTTTCTCCGCAAGCTGAAAAGGGCTGGAGCTTCAACCCCCATCATGTGCACCTTCTACAGGGGTGCCATAGAAAGTGTCCTGACCAGCTGCATCACGGTGTGGTTTGGTGCATGTACTGCATCATGCCGCAAGAGCCTCCAGCGCATCGTGAGAGCAGCTGAGAAGATTGTCGGCACCTCCTTCCCCTCACTGCAGGACTTACACAGCAACCGCCTCACTCGGAAAGCCCTCTGCATGGCAGGTGATCCCACACACCCACTACACAGCTGCTTCAGCCTGTTGCCTTCAGGGAGGAGACTGAGGAGTCTCCAGGCTCGAACCAGCAGACTAAATGACAGCTCTGTTCATCAGGCAGTCAGGATGCTAAACTCTCTGCCTGCTCTGCCCTCCCTCCCACTTGTACTGCCTTAATCACAAAAAACTTTCACACATTACCACACAACACAAAGATTTTAACACTGGACTCTGTGTCATCAAAACGGGTTATTCACTCAACTCACGGTCATGTGCTCATTCAGTTTGCACTACTTCTCATATTTGCACTAATGTTTGTATTACATTACTGCCTATAGTCATACTACTGTTTACATTCACTGTTTACATTATTACTACTGTTTCATTCAATACTACTGTTTACATTCAATACTACTGTTTACATTTACACTACTTTTTATATCTACACTACTGCTGGTAATATTTTTTTTTTACTAGCCTTATTGCATATGCCACTTTACCTCTATACCAATATCAACTACCTCATACATATACTGTGTACATAAACTTCATATGCTGCTTTGTCACTCTATTACAAATGTCAATGCCAGAACTTTCATTTTATTTTATAGATATACTTTTTACACTTTTATACTACTATGCAAAAAACTCAGGACAGTATTACACTTTTGTTATTTCATTTTATGCTTATGTTTATTAAATGTTTAGTGTTTTAGTGTTGGTGTAACTTTTCATACTTTCATACTACTACTATGCAAAAACTACTATGCAAAAACTCAGGACAGTATTACACTTTTATTATTTCATTTTATGCTTATGTTTATTAAATGTTTTAGTGTTTTAGTGTTTAAATGGTTACTGTTGCACCGAGGGACAGAGAGAAATGCAATTTCAATCTTGTGTATGTCCTGTACATATTGCAGTTCTGACAATAAAATTGACTTTGACTTTTGAAATCAATGCCACTGTTTCAACAACAGAGCAGGTCAAATGACAACTTGTAATGTAAAACGCAAGAAACCCACAATGTAATGTTGGAAAACAATACAACCACTTCTCAGTCTTGTTCAGCATGTGATCTTTGTTTTGGCCCTGACGTTCTCTCATCAACCTACTCCTGCCATCAGGAGCAGGCAGCTGCTTTGAATCAAAACACCATGTACCTAGTGGATGTAGCCATGCCAAACAGTGGACAAAGAAAAACTACAACAAGCTGGTGCACAGAGCAGCTGAGGAGTTTCCCAAAGGACAGTAAAGAAAAGAAAAATGTTCAGGCTACAGTACTTAGAAGTTGTGGATGGAGACAAACCTCATTAATCCAGAGGACTAAATCTAATCAAGGTTTGCTTAAAAAATGGTAATCTCTAGCTAAAATGAATTATCGTAAATTGTCAGAAAGCCGTGTCACCTTAGATGAGGCGATCATATCTGACTTGGGGTCTGGATCTGGACTGTGATCCATCATTTTGGACTCTAGTATACGAAACAAAAAAAGACGGCTTTCACAGTTTTCAAATAGTTTTAATTTACATCAGTATTCCTTTTTTAAAGCTCTGAACCTAATGTGACGAAGGGACATTTTGAAAAAGGCTCAAAGAGTTTTGGGGTTTTAGGAGAGCCATAGAACATTTTTCTCACTGAGCTTATGGACGTCCAACTCCCAACTACGTGAGCAGACAGGGCAGGCAGATATCAGTAATGCCTGTGAACACACCTCTTCATTTTTCAGTCCCACACAGACGTGCACACAAACACATCATCTGCTTCTCCACTCAGACCTGAGTCAGAGCTGAGGGAATGAGCTCAGCTCCAGCTGGATGCTGAAGAAGGCTTTAAGTCAGCCATTCTCTCAGCACAGATCAGCGCTGCCAACAGCAGCCTGATTACAGAAAAAGCTCTAAATCAGCAAATCTCAGATGCTGCAGTGTTTCCTTTACCTATGATTCTAGCTAGGTTGTCTGACGGAGGGAACAGGCTGCACATACAGTCTGCTAATGAAATTAGGACAGTCCGTCTGTGCAAACAGATCCACAGAACGTTGACCTGCTGAATGTATTCAAATTGGACCGGCCTTGCACACATTTATGGTCTCCAGTGCGGAACCATGACTTTTTTTATTGTCTAAACCTAAATCATGACTAAAACTATGAAGAGCTAATTAGCAGAGCAGTGGAACAGCAGTGTGGGGGATGTGGTGGTGGTCTCCAAAGACAAACTTCACTCTGCTACGGTTAACGGCAAGCAGCAGAGTAAAGTGTGCAATGATTCATGCGGGGCTTTGTTTGGAACTCATCGACACGAAGCAACCATCTGGGCAGCTTTCAGGAGACAGAGCTCTCTCCACAGAGACTTCAGAGCTGCTATATGGTCATGGTTCAGATAAATGTGTTATATGCAATGGGACTCATACCTGCACCATGCATAACAATGGCAAAATAACCTCTCCTTCTTGCTAGGCTACTGAGAGAAACAGAAAGTTGTTCTCTTCTGTAGTGCAGCATGCATGAAACTTAAGAGCACGGATCTGGTTAAATTTCAAAAGGTCTGATCAGAAAAAGTGAATCCTGCATCTGTAGCATGTTTAGTTGTGGCAGAATGAAAGAAGGGTAACTGGAATTACCCTCTGTCCTTCTGTGCATATTGTGAGAGTAACTAAGAAGTTCCACTTTGGAGTATGGCTATAATGTACATATACTGTATATATACACACGTTATATAATCAGTATATCAGTATATACAAATACCTATACTGTAAACTGGAACACTTTGCAAAAAGATCTGAAGTTGTCGACTCTGACCTCTCTAAGGAATTTAAAAAAAAGTTGAGTTCAATGCAAAAAGACATGGTCCTGTTTTCAGTATTTTACACAGTTATATAATGTAGCATGTTTTTATTTTGTTTTACATCACTTCTTTTATTTACCTTTCATTTTATATGATTTTATATCAATGTGTATTGTTGTATGTACCTCATCTGTGTCTTTTGTTTAAAACAGGTCTCTCTTGTAAATGAGTCCTCGTGACTCATTGAGACTAACCTTTAGAAATAAAGGTCGGAAGAATGAATGAACATAGACATATATACAGTATGTGTGTGTATGAATGTATGTATATATAAACTGTCACCCTATCTTTTAAGGAAAGATAAGTTCCTCAATGATTTGGACGGCCGAAGGCTAATCTATGGTGACCAACGGCCACCCCCTGGCTCTGCCATTGTGCCTGGTCATGGATAAAATTGCTCCTTCCACTCACCAAAATACGTCACTCTGTGCTGCCTCGGACAAGCAAAAAATAAAACTAAAACTCTATTGTTATTAAAAGTGTAACTCCTACCCACTTGAATATATGGCACAACAACATTAATATTTACTTGCATTTCTGGTTCATCCAGAAAACCACCCATCTTGAAAACTACAAAACATTCACTATTCAAACCTCTCAGCGATGGGGGACATTGGCGTACTGCTTGTTTTGACATGTGAGGGCAATTAGAATGACTGCCTAAAGGCCATCTCATGCTGTGCATTTCAAAAACTGTAAAGATCTTGTACATGTCACACTGTGCAAGCTGGATATAATAAAATCCTGACAGTATCCCATGTCACACTGTACATTGTAGATTTAATAGATGCCAGACTAGGATTTCTTGCCTCAGCAGCACCGCAACATAAAGATAAAAAAGAAATATGCAACAATAAATGGAAATTAAAGAGCTAGCATTCTTTGAAGAAACACATATCACCCTTTTATGCCAAAAGTTTAGATGTGTATCATCTATCTTGAATAGGGTTGACTTCAAACCCTTAAGTGTTTTAGATAAACATCCAATGACCACTGACTGAGAGTTTCATTATGTCCTGTGGCTCATGAGACACTTTGCAAACAGAGTTTATTCCAACAGTTAATGCAAAAGATTAAGCAAAAATATTGCACAGCGTGACTAGCTGGTCAAAGCAGATGACCGCTTGGCCTGAGCCTGGTTCTGCCTAAAAGTTTCATTCTCATGAGGGAGTTTTTCCTTTCCACTCTTGCCCTCATGCTTGCTCAAGATGAGAGTTTTGCAGTAGAGTTAAATTGAAAGCAGTCTGCTCTTCAGACAGTGTTAACTTATATATATACACACACAGGTATTCCCCGACTTACGGCGGTTTCAACTTACGGCATTCCGACTTTACGAACGAGCTCAGTTGAAAAGCATTGCATCGAGTTACGGCGTAGATGCGACTTTACGGCAGAAATACGGTACCTGAAATCGTCATGACGCAGTGTTAGCATACATTTTCTGTCTTACGGCAAAAATCCGGTTGTACGAACGCCGCGTGTAATGCGTTCCGACTTATGGCGATTTTCGTGTTACGAACGGCTGTAGGAACGGAAATCGTTCGTAAGTCTGGGACTACCTGTATATATATATATATATATATATATATTATATATATACATATATATATAATATAAATAAATATATATATATATGAATGTTTCTGTTCAGTGCCCTGAGATGACTTCTGTTGTGACTTGGCGCTAGGGCTGAACAATTAATCGCTTTTGCGATAATCTCGCCATATGTTAAAGGGGACCACACATGCAAAATTCACTTTTTAATGTTTTTTTTACTCAACTTTGGGTATTTACTTAATAAAAAAACAGTCCTAAGGCCAAAGAAATGCACCCAGTGGTTTATTTACTCTAAGTAGATTTATTTTACTGTGATAATTTAGGTTTCGTTTTTAAATCAATTGCGCTTGTGACGTCACAAGCGCTAGGACAACCCACCACAACCTGAGTCCAGCCCCTCACCTAGCAACCCCTGGTTAGGCTCAACCCACTTCTGTATTAAACACATGACTGTTGTTTTTCATGATTTCATCTCATCTTTTGTTTATATGTTCTTAATTTCATGTGTACAGCACTTTGTTGCAGCTGTGTTTTTTTTAAATGGCTTTATAAATAAAGTATAATTGTTATTTTTATGTTTTAGTTCAATTTTTAGTGTATTTGCGATCGCTCCCAACGCGCAGCCGGCAAAAATTAAACGAGCGGACCCCCGGCGTAGGGACCTGCGGCAACGGGACCCTCTTCTGGCGCGATGGAGCGGAGCTTCAACTGTACAGCCTCGCTGCAGCCTCGCAGCAGCCTCGCAGCAGCGAGGACCTTCTCCTTACGGATTAATTTACGGGAGACACTTGGTGAACTTTGTGTTGTCTTGACTGGAACAGCGATAACTCCCAAAATCGCCGCGTGCAACGAGCGGAGCTGGCGAACACCGGAAGAGGAACAAGCTAACATTAGCATTGGATTCGGGTGGTCTAATGCTAAAAGGAGCAGCAAATTGCGGCGCGCTCAGACGGGTTTCGGTAAGTTATCTTAAGCTAGCACTAACAGTAAGTCAAATGAGTAATAAAAAAAGAGCTAATTTTAAAACAACAACACATTACAGATACTGGCTGTTACAGAGGGCGTAAACAGATCGTTGAAGGGCGTGGACTTCAGAACTCAGTATCAGAAACCGGTCGTTCAAAACGAAAGTTAAAAATGGCAGAATTAAAAAGGGTATAATTAATTATCTAAGAATTATTTTGTGTATTAAAATGAATTAATATTGTCAAGATAGCACACAGACATAACATAAAACATTTAAAGACCTATATGTGGTCTCCTTTAAAACGCGATTCTCTAATCGCACAGGCTGCGATTTGACTGGTCACGTGACTTGGGAGTGAGCCGAGCGGAGCAAAACCGAGCAGGCAGGGAGGGGGAGACGTCAACACCGCGCGTTCCAACACAGGCTCGACAGAAGTCATAAAAGTTAAAAATTAGGGTAAGTTAGCCCATGTAAACGTGTATCTGATCTTAGAGGCTGAAACACTGAGACAGCGGGAGATAAACAGAGAGCGAGCTGGTCCCTGTGACCAGGCCTGTTTTTGATGGCGCCCTGTTAGCAGCTAGCTCAGCAAGCTAACATTCTGCGTGAAAAAGTGCATTCATTATCTGATTAAAAAAACAGTTTTGTCATTAGTGATATGAATTAATACAAAACCAGTAACACACACGTTTCGCGCAAGCTGATTTTTTTTTTAAACGCAGTGTTTAATGGTTGTTAGCTTTAGCATAGCTATTTTTTTTAATAACGTAGCTATTTAGATGAGGTGATGCAATTTCTCATTACGTGTATTACCAAACCTGGTCGTGATGTCACAACTATTATACTATCATTTTTATTGTCCGTTTTAAATAAAAATGTTAATTATTATGTTCAGTAATGTGAAGCTATTTAGTCGTCACATTTTGCATCTACTTAACGTTGACAAACTGGGAAAAGCTAAAACCTGTACTGTACATTGTTTTTAACTAACAAAGTGAGAAGATTTTTCTGGTCCTCAATTTTTGCACGTGTGAGTGAGAGTGGAGGATGTGTGTATTTATTTTTTATTTTGTATTACAGGACATGCACTAAAGGATGACAGAGTGTCAAGAGCAAGAAGCTGGTGGGGCACTTCTCCCACAGTTGGAAGAAGAAGGCAGCAATGACTGAAGCACAGAGGGAGCTCAAACCACGGCCTCATCACTGAATGTCCAACAAGATGGGGATCCCAAGAAATTATGATTTCCAGCTCAAAGCCATTTCTCAGTTGCTGTCAAGTGACCGTTATGCGTGTTCCCTTATCCCAACCTGGCAGGATATTGAGGTGTTGGAGTCTGTTCACAAGGCTCTGCATCCTGCTGTTACATACTGACTGACTATAATGTTTACATTATTGTTCCAAGAGGTTTTTTTAACATCTAAAACATTTAATAAGAACAGATACTAGATTATTTTGTGTTCACCGAGTTTGAATTCCCAGAACGAGTTGGTTAAAGCAGATTCTCTTTGTTTTTTTGCACTTTATTTTTTATGATGTTACTGGCTGGAAAGCAGTAAGTTTAATTTTTTACATCTATTTTTTTTATATTTATTTATTAACTGTCATGTGAAGTTCAGACAGCAGTTAGGAAGTTCACTTAACTTGTTTACTATTGTGTTTATGAAACAAGAAAAAATAGAAATGGTGAAAAGAAAAGTCATACATTTGCTAGTTTTATTGTAATCTCTGCTTTAAATAAATCTGACATTGTTTATTATAAAACAGATTGATTTATTGCTTCTGTTTGTTGAAAAATACTTGAGAAGGTATTAAAAAATAATCACATTTTAAACCACAATCGCAATTTATAGAAAAAAAAAATCGCAATTAGATTATTTTCCAAAATTGTTCAGCCCTACTTGGCGCTATATAAATAAACTGAATTGAATTGTGTAGAACTCCAAGTGCCTATTGGGGATGATGTTCAGTTACTACCACAACAAAATTTTGCCCAATATCTGTAAAATTTGGTGTTGTAGCCATTTTTTTTGTTTTTAAGGATAATTGGTTATGGTGGCCATCTTGATTTGGGTTAATTTTAGGGATGTAATGGTACACGTGGGTGTACCGAACCGTTTCAGTACGTCACTTTCGGTTTGGTCCACCTGCGTACAGTTTCGGTTATTTTTTCACTCATTGAACGTTAATATATGCGCCGCGGAACCAAATTTCCTGGGCGCATTTCAGCACGGAGCTATTATCTACCACTGGTACATTTTCATCTTTAAATCACTTCTTGGTCTGCTGCCCTCATACATCTCCTCCTACATGTCTTTGCGTGAGTGCAGCTACAGCGTGCGCTCTCAGGACATGATTACCTGCAGTGTTCCGTCAGTGAGGACTGAACTTGGAAAAAGGGCCTTCTCCTACTCTGCTCCTGCTTCATGGAATATCTTACAAAAAGATCTGAAGCTCTCGACCTTGACTTCTCTAAATGGTTTTCAGAATCTGTTGGAATCCTGGCAAAAACCAATGCAGATTTGTTCCTGTCTTTGATTTTATACGTCTACCTTATAATGTTTTGCTAGTTTTTTGATACTTTGTTAAAAAAAAAAAAAAAAAAATATCTTTTGTTTTTTTCTCTCTTTTTGTTTTCTATTGTTTATTGTTTGTTTGTTTATTGTTTAATGAAATTCTATCACTGCTGTTCATTGTTCTTTAGTTTTAGCAGGTCGCTTTCGTAAATGAGCCCATGAGGTTCAAAAGATTTACCTGACTAAATAAAGGTTGAATGAAAATTATCGCGCAGCACGTGTAGCATTTAGCCGTTAGCATCTCGCTGCGGTCTCATGGCTTTTTTTTTTTTTTTGTAATTAAAGTTTTTTATTAATTTTTGTTATTTACATCAACAAACAAAGCAATATGCAAAGGAAAAAGAAAAACAAAAAAGGAACATAAAGCTGGTGCACCCCCCTCCCTCTCCTCCTCAACCCCAGACAACAACAGACCACAGGTGCAATCACACATTCAAAAAGAAAAAAACAAAGAAAACATCTCTGCAATCACTGCTATCCGTGAAATTCAACAATCCAATACAGCTTAGATCAGTGTTTTTCAACCTTTTTTGAGCCAAGGCACAGTGTTTTCATTGAAAAAATCACGAGGCACACCACCAACCAAAATTGTAAACGACGATACTCTGTATCCGCCTATATTAAATATATAGTCATTCTTATCAAAGTGTCTTGAATAGGAATGAAATAAACACAAAAATGTATTTTTATCATATCTTATATTTCTTATTTCAAATTGCACTTAACATGTCTTCAAAAATACACCCTAACAGTTCCACAACAATGTGGTCTTAAATTTAAAGAGGTTGTAGAAAACTTCAAAGTTTTTTTTTACAAACTACAGGTAGTCCCCGACTTACGAGCGCTCTGACCTACGAGGTTCCGGACTTACGAGCTGGCGAATTTTTGGAAAAAACGCAAAAAATATCGAGTTTTTCTGTGTTTTTTCACCACAGTTCGTTAGCTAAACATGTGGACACACGTTTCCGATCATTTTTATGCACTCGTAAGCAGTTTTTCAATGAAAAACGAGTGTTTGTAGTCGCGCTAGCAAAACCGTTCCAACTTACGAGCGAAATTTCCGGACTTACGAGACACGTGGCGGTCGTTCCGAATTACGAGATTTCCATGTTACGAGCAACTCGTTGTAACGGAACTCGCTCGTAAGTCGGGGACTACCTGTATTCTGTCGACAAGCATTCTGTTAGCCATTCTCTCTACATTTTACTCACTTGTTGGATAGCTTCTACCGCATACCAAGCACAACGGAGTCGGTGTCGTTGCGTCCCCGGTAAAAGTAAATGTAAACGAGATGTAACTCTCACTGTACTGTCTCGAGCTCACGGTATCTGCCTTCTTCTAATATCCACTTATACTAGGGCCTACATCTGGGTCCGAATTTTGTCCAGGGACCAGATCGGAGTTAGTATTTTTTCTTTTCAAAAACTTTTCCATCACTGTCATAGTCTTGCTAGCAGCTAGCTAGAATGCAATGCTGTCACTGCCTACATGTCACGTTCATGCATCACTACTTCTCTTGTTTTAATGTGCAATGCTATGTTCCATACTGCCATCTATCTAGTGATAAGGAAATTACACCAGTTAAGTGAAATTTGATATTTTTCACGGCACACCTGACGATCGCTCGCGGCACACTAGTGTGCCACGGCACAGTGGTTGAAAAACACTGGCTTAGATCATCGCCACATCTTTCAGTGAATCCCAGAAACTGTCCCAGTCCTCATCTCTGCTCCCTTTCAATTTGCTGAGCATGACCTCATAAGAGGCTGCATCAGTCATCGATTTAATCCAGTCATTGATTCCAGGACGCTTTATAGTCTTCCAATGTCTTAAGATGATCCTGGATGCTGTCACAAGACCGACCATGATAATTGAAAGGGTTCCTTTGGGAATGTCCGGCATTTGGGATCTATCTCCCAGTAAACACAGTTCTGGGGTCCGGGGGACTTCTGAACCAAACCAGGTACTCAGAATTTTCAGAACTTCAATCCAAAACGGTGCAATCAGAGGGCATTCCCAAAAACAGTGTAAATATGTCCCCACCTCTTTTTTACATTTCCAACACAAATTGTCCGTCATTAGTTTCATTCTGTGTAATCTGGTAGGGGTATGATAATATCTATGCAACACTTTATACTGTATGAATTTGTTTCGGGCTTCTTTTACATATTTACCGCTCCCTGATATGACTTCCAGCCATTCTTCCTTTGTGTACTTGATTTTCAAATCTCTTTCCCAAATAAGTTTAATATTCAATGATTCACCACTCAAACTTCCACTTAAAAGTTTATAAAACCGAGAGGTCGTGTGGCGTTCAGGTGGCAACCTAATAAAATTTAAAATCTCATTTTCCTCACTGTCTTTGATTTTGGCGGTCACGCAGTGTCTCATCTGTAAATATTTCCAAAAGTTTGCTCTGCCTTCCAATTCAAATGTACGTTTCAACTCCTCATAGGACATAAGTTGTCCATCTTTATACAGATCTCCAATTGTATGTATGCCACGTGAATGCCATTGCCCCCAAAACATAGGTTGTTTCCCAATAGATACAGCAGGATTATTCCAGAGAGACGCATACATCTGTACCTGGTGTGGAAGCTCTAACATTCCATGGACTTTTGACCAAACTTCCCTAGAGTGAATAAGAACCGGATTTGTTGTGTCAATTTTTTGGGACAGTTTGTGTCTTGGGTGGAACGGTGAACAAACATCAGTTTCAATGCTTATCCATTCCTGCCCATTTACAGCTTCCTCCCAGTGTTTAACTAATTTAGTCATTTCAAATGATAAATAATATAGTTTGGCGTTTGGAAGTCCTAGACCACCCTTTTCTCTAGGGGCATATAATTTATCTAGTTTTATTCTTGCTCTTTTATCTCCCCACAGGAAAGACAATCAAGTTTTCATACCTTTTAAAAATGTCTGGCGGGATTGTAACGGGTAGCATCATTAACAAGTAATTAAACTGAGGAGTGGTGATCATTTTAATAACATTAATCTTACCCCACAGAGTTAAGTTAATCTTTTCCCACTTTTCAAAATTTGTTTTAATTTTTGACAGTACCGGATTAAAATTTAGTAAAGGTAATTCTTCCAAATCTCTGCTAAGTCTAATACCCAGATATTTCATACCTTTAGGTGTCCACTTGAATTTAAAATTTTCCACCATATTTGAGTGACATAAAGCTGATAATGGCATGGCCTCTGACTTAGTCCAGTTTACTGTGTATCCCGACACCTCTGAAAATGACTGTATGGTGTCCATCAGATGTGGTAAGGATGTAAGTGGGTGAGTGATAAGTGCTAAAATATCATCTGCGTAAAGCAGCAGTTTGTGTTCTTGTTGACCCATGCAAACCCCTTTAATGTCCTTATTTGTCCTAATACTCAGTAGCTATGTTTATATGGGCAAAATTCTGTGACCGGATTGAAATGTGCTCTGATTGCATAATTAGATAGCACCGTTTACATGGGCCCAATCCGTTCATGACGAGTGTTTACATGCAGCGGGCTTTTATTCTGACCAGAAGTTCTGACATGCGCAGAGTGGTACACTCCCCTTAAAAAAAAAAAACGAAGAGGAAGTTATTTTCGTGAAAACCACAGAAGAAGAAGTTACTTCCGGGACGAAAGTAAACAGACGCGTCCAAAATGGACCCGCGCCAGATTGTATTGACGGCGACTGAGTTTTTACTGCACTCCCTGATTGAACTACAGGTGAAGCAGCGCGTGCTTTTAGTTTTTTTATTCACAGGATGAGAGCGCTGGACGTCCTCTATCCTCCAAGCTGTCGTGGACAACAACTGTTGGTAAGATAATAAAAACGCTGTATGCTAATAAACTTTTTGTCCTTTCTTTTTCTACCTGTCTGCGTGATACTGTCTGTATTTGTTATTAATTACTATTCTTCCTCTGTTTTCCTGTTTCTGGAGCATCAGTGACACGATGCCAGGCAGTGCCCATGATGTCCTGCGCCACTCAGACCTCTATCAAAGGGCTCATCTGTTGACAAAAGTAAGGCTAATATTTACTATATTGTATTTAGTATTACTACAACGATTACAGCTAAGAAGTATCTCAAAGTAGAGATGCTTAGCTGTAAAGTTTTATTTTTTTTTAAATGTTTGTTTGAACCATATCTTTAAACAAATAGTTAAATCTTGCCAAAATGTAAGGCTAAACTTTACTACTGTATATTGTATTTAGTATTAAACTACCGGTATTACAGCTAAGTAATCAGTAGACATACTTAGCTGTAATAGTTTTATTTAAAATAAAATTTGTTTGAACCATGCCTTTAAACAAATAAGAAGTTGAACACTAAATATTGGCATGTCCTTTTTTTGCAGTCTGTGAGGAACAATGAAGCAAAGGACGTCCGTCTCTTCATTGTTGGTGATCCTGCATACCCGCTGTTGGACTGGCTCGTCAAAGGATACGCAAACTCCTCGTCTGACTCAAGTCATTTAATGTTTACCTTAGCTCAGTCAGGTGGAGGTAGAGATGACCTTCGGGTTGATGAAGTCACGGTGGAGAGTTCTTCTAAAAAGATACTTGTCATGTATTTGTGTTCACATGCAGTTAACATTTCTATAAAATTATTATCACAATAAAAAACTGCAAATACTAGTGAACATCTGAGCTCTTTAATGAACCAAACATTTTAACACATTCTTGTAAACAATTGATATTGCTTGTTTGAAACAAGTTTCTTTCTTAGTGCAATTGGAGGTACAGTATATCAGAAAAACATAAAAATTAAACATTCAAAATGTGTGTGCAAAACAGACGATGTGCACAGATCACCACATCTTGTAATGATGACAACAACAAAAAAAACGTTTCTTTGGTCATTTAAAAACTACAGTAACCTGTAATTCAGTAACTTCTTTATCAACTCATCACATACTTTCACAATTTCAATGTGTGCATGTGATTTCGGACAACAAAATTGGTGACAAAATAATCAATTTTACTTCCAAAATGTATGTTTCTGTATCCTGATAGAACAGCAAATGTGTTTTTATCCTGTGAGTCATGCAGAAACTCAGAGTCCTTATTAAACCACCTGACTGTATTAAGTTAGGACATCTTAATTGTACCATAAACTATCAATCCTAATGTCTGTGTAAAAAATACATTTACAGATCTGTCAGGGGACAAATAAACATGGTTGTGGAGAATTGAAACATTTTCAAATCAGTTTTGAGTTGTTCTAAAGCACATGTGTGAACTTCTTGGGATTCCTCAGTAGAAGATGTGGGACTCTTCCATCTTCTGCCATCACCTGCCACCATCACCTGCCACATGCCACCATCACCTGCCACGTGCCACCATCACCTGCCACTGTCTGTTGTGTGCTGCTGCCAGCTGCCTCTTCAAAGCCGGACTCATCATCTGAAAAACAAACAAAATAAAAGTTTAACTGGACTCCTGATATGTTGAAATGTGTTAGGTTAATTATGTGGTTAGTTGGAGTAGTGTTATAATGTACAATACAGTATACTGTAGTTCTATGCAAGCCCTACAGCTACTCTTATTTCTTATTATAATTAATTTTTTTTACATATTTGTTGTTTCTAATTACAGTACTCAAGTAATACAGTGCAGAGGGTTAATGTGTTTTGAAGAGTCTAACTTACCAGAAAGGATGCTTTGCTCCTGGTTAGCTTCCTCTCCTCAAATTCCTCTCCTCCTCATCACCTAGATCCACACCGCTGCCTGCTGTGTTGGAAGTGGCAGATCTCTCATCCATCAGCACATAAAATGAAAAAGTGGTGGGGTCGTAGACACTTGTCCCGTTTTTGTTATTAGCTTCGTAGCACTTAGCTTTAAGCTCTTCCAGCGATCTCCGGCTTCTTCCAGCTTTTCATGTACTTGTTTAAATAACTCCGTGTTCCTACACTTTAGGTCAAGGCGTTTGATAGTTTTGAGCTATTTTAACGTTTCCATTACAAATGTTGCATCGCTCACCGACCAGTTTTGCTTCCCCATGCGTTAGCGTTAGCATCTACCCACTAGCCAGGCGGAGAAGGAAACACGAGGGGGGAGAGGGGGGGGGGTTGGATGTGGGTGCGCGCAGCGCACATGCGCAGTCAGGACAGTTTCCCACAGTCCGATAAAAGGAACAGAAAAAGTGTTTACCGTATTTTCCGGTGTATAGGTCGCACCTTTTTATGGTTTTTTCAAGGCCTGCGACCTATACACCAGTGCGACCTATATATGGCTTGTTATCACTTTCGGCGAAACAAATTTTAAATCCAGCTCATTTCACAATTACGTTCATTTATTAAGGAAAAGTTCAGCTCAGACATATATTTGCTATAATTTTTATCAAACAAATAATTGTTTTTAAGTGTTAATCTTCTTAAAAGCCTTGCTGTGCGCTCCTGTGGCAGACATTTGCAGCAGAGCTAAACGTAGGTGCGACCTATACACCAGTGCGACCTATCTAAGGATTTTTCCAATATATTGGTGATAATTGGACAATGCGACCTATACACAGGTGCGACCTATACACCAGAAATTACTGTACATGAGCACCGAACGGGTAACGGATCGGCGTAAACCACCCGTTTCGATCTGATCACAAATTAGGCCGGATCACGCCGAATACACAAAAAATGACCCGAACGGGGTGTTTACATGACGCACTTTTGATCCGATCGGCCGTTTGATCCGATTACTTATGTCCATGTAAACATAGCTACTGCCAGGATTTCTATGAATATATTAAATAATAAAGGGCTGAGAGAACACCCCTGTCGGGTCCCCCTTGATAGTTCAAAGAAAGGTGAGATAATACCATTCGTTATTACCGCAGCCCTTGGTTCCTTATACAAAATTCTAACCCAGTTGGTAAAACAGGGTCCGAATCCAAAATTGGACAAGGCCGAAAAAAGAAAGTCCCATTCCACCTTATCAAATGCTTTCTCAGCATCTAAGGAGATGGAAGCTATTGGTTCGTCTTTTGACTGGCTTAGCCACATCAAATGCATCAACTTTCTCATGTTATCAGAGGAGGATTTTGATGTATAATCAAATCCTGTCTGATTTTGATGTATAAAGCTGGGAAGGACTCGTTGCAAGCGTAAAGCCAACACTTTGGTTAGTATTTTGCAATCTACATTAAGCAGACTGATGGGCCTATAATTTGATGGATCTGAACTGTCTTTATCTTTTTTTGGGATTAGCGAAATTAATGCTTCGTTAAAAGTAGGGGGAAGCTGTCCTCTCTCAATGGTTTCCTGATATACTTTTTGTAACACTGGGGCCAAAATGTCAATATATGTTCTATAATATTCTGCAGGGAGGCCATCATAGCCGGGTGATTTCCCTGCTTTCATCATCAAAATTGCTGTTCTAATTTCTGCCTCTGCTACTGATGCTTCCAGCCCCTCCACCTGTTCCTCAAGTAATCTAGGAAGGTCCAGTTTAGAGAAGAAAAGATCTCTCCCCCTCTGATCCATCTTAGTAGACAGCGTAGACGTATATAATGTTCCATAATACTGTTTAAACGCATCATTTATGTCTTTCGGTGAGGTTACTAATTTATTACCTTGTTTTATAGCAGGGATAGTATTAGAAAAATCCTCCTTTTTAACTTGTCTTGCTAATAATTTCCCAGTTTTCTCCCCTCCCTCATAAAATGTAGTCTTAAGCCTAAACAAGGAATATTCCACTTTCTTGTTGTAAATTTCGTTTAGCTGAAATTTAAGTCCACAAATGTCTCGATACAATAAGTCATTGTATTGCTTTGCTAAATTGTTTTCCTTAAATTTAATCTCCTTTTCCAATTCTTGAATTTTTTGTTGGCTATCTTTTTTCTTTTTTGAAGCGTATGCTATAATTTTGCCCCTCACAAAAGCCTTCGAGGCTTCCCAGACCGTTTGAATATGCTCTGTGCTGCCAATGTTTATTTCAAAAAAGTGTTTAAGATCCTCCCCCAGCAACTCTTTAAAAGATTTATCTTGTAAGAGGGAGACGTTCATTCTCCATCTCGAGCCCCTCCTATTTCCCATCCCTAATTTTAAACCGAGTTCAACAGCTGCATGGTCAGTTAATGCAATGGTTTTTATATTACAACTTAATACATTATGCATCATGAGTTTGGAAATTAAAAATAGATCAATCCTCGAATACGATTTATGACAGTGGGAGTAGAAAGTGTATTCCCTTTTTGCAGGATTCATTAGCCTCCATACATCGGCTAGGCCCATATCTTCATTTAACATATGAACTGCATCTCTTCCTTTAGCACTGAACGGTCCCTTGAATGTACTCTTGTCGATGAAAGGATCGAGTACTTCGTTGAAATCCCCGCCCAGAATTATTTGTCCTGGCATTTCCCCCAATACCTTATTTATTTTATGGAAAAAATGAGGGTCCTCCATGTTTGGTGCATAAATGTTACAAAGTGTCACATTTTCTCCCTCTATCATTGCTTGGACACATATCATTCGACCCTCCGAGTCCTCATGGCTTTCTTGTTAAAAGACGAGCGCACGTCCAAAGCTGTGTGGATGTTGTTTCATGAAGATTGGCTCTGCAGCAGCAACACGTCTAACGTGAACGCGCTTGAAACTACGTAATCGGAATGTGAAGGACGAAACAGCAGCTGTTATAAACAGCGCTGACAGCAGCATTTAAACTACTTCATCAGGTAATTCAGATTGGTCCTGAGCAATAACACAAACTGTATGAGTTTTTACATCTCTGAATCTAAGTCTGAATGTTGTTATATGTGCAAGCTTTAAAGTTATTGATCCTCGCTACAAACATCCATCACTCAAAAAGTTCAGAACTTTATGAAAAAAATAAAACTGATATTGTCAACAAGCCCTGGAGCTGATTAAAGCCCTGATGATGATGATGATGATGATGATGAGTGAGAGATTCAACCGTTCAAGAAGAGGTATTGTTCTTTTATTATTATTATTATTATCTAAATAATCTTTTTTATTTAAAATCATAGTCTTATTAACTTATTATTTTTTTTATCTCTTTGTGCTTTATTTTCAGTCTGGGACAGAGGTAGCTGCTCTCTCCTTCCACTTCAGGGACAGACATCCACCAGAGATCACCTGCAGCTAAGAAGTGTGTGATGACTGAACTGAACTCTGAACTTTTCCAGGACCTGTCCCACCTGGGAGCAGGTCCAAGAAGAGGTTGTGAGTACAGTAATGAGGACAAATACAGCCACACTGCTGCTACTGGACAAAAACTTGATTAGTTAGATTGTAAACAGTCTGTTGCTGCTTATTGTTCTGACTGTTATTGTATTTATTAAGATTTTTATTATTGTTAATATAGTTTATTTATTGTAGAGTGCTGTTTATTTAAAATATCATCCAAATGGGGCACTTTTATTTATTACTACAATACAATACAAACGTATTTTTGGCATATTTTCAAAATAAACATTTTGTAAGTCTTTATTTTGTCCTTTTTTTTTTGTTTGTACCGAAAATAAACCGAACCGAGCCTTCCTTGTAATTGAACCGAACCGAAATGTGATTTTAGCATACAGTTACACCCCTAGTTAATTCCCAAAGGTCAGCTGTGCAGAAGATGGAATCACCATTTTTTGTTACGTCCTGGCTACTCCTAGATGGCATGCAACAAAATTGGTCCCCTTTCCCAAATTGAGAGGCCTGTAACAAAAAATGTCATCCCGGACGAGCCCTCAATTTTATTCTGCTGTCTAAAGCCCAGTTTTACCTAGGGACCACATGCTATTTGTAATATTTACAGAGATTGTCTGTGTTGTTAATCCCAGGTGAATCGGCCATGTAAGTAATTTGTAAAGTGAAAATTACCCCGCACATTACCTACTATCTAAAAAAGCTAAGTCTGGTCCTCTGAACATTAAAAAAAACAACAACAAAAAAAAGCAACAACAAAAAAAATGGTAGAAACGTTTAGTTTCTACAAATTTTTTTGCTTTTTTTTTTTTTTGAATGTCCAGAGGACCAGACTTAGCTTTTTTAGATTTTTCTACCTGGATTATTGAACAACATGCATCAGGGTATTACCTACTATATTTTGCTGAACTCTAGAGGTCCTGTGATAATACTAATCCAATGCGAATAGGCAACTTTGTGATTGGGACAGAAATGCGCAGGATCTGATACGTAATGAGGCGTTTTTTTTGTTTTTGTTTAAGCAAAATCATTTGGAAAAATATAGAACAAGGCTATTTTAAATGAACTCGCTGCTCGCTTCGGCTTTTTTAATTTTAATTTTTATGTTTTTTCTTTTTTGCTTTGGCTGTTATGAGCTGCTACTTCCTTCACCGTGACAGGAGGTGTGGAGACGCACGCGTGATCACCATACCGGCTTCTTCCTTTTCGGGTAGCGGGAGTCACTGTTGCACATGTCCAGCCATCACTGTGCGAGAGGCGGGGGACAACTGGACAGGTCTCCAGTCCATTTCAACCGGCTGGTCAGCGGATGAGCAGCCACTCACACGCACAGCCGGTGACAGCTGTAGCTGCATGAAGCTGACACCCCACCCATGCCAAAAATAAATAAATAAAAAATGCAAATACAATGAGTGGTTAGTGCTACGTTTGTGCTGGTTTATGCCATCAACATTTTAATTTGTGCTGCTTTGGTTTCTGGGTGGGGTGTCAGATCCCCCCAGCTGACAGCTGTCCATCTGAGCTTAACGTGGCTTTTTTTAACCTGTTAAACCGGCCGGTCGGACCTGCCTCCTCCTCACCAAGTAGATTAACACTATTTTATTTTGTCATTCTTTAGTTTTCTTTGGGCTGATTTGTAAAACCACATCAAAGCCTGAGACTGGCCCAAACGGCACATTAAGCACATTATTATCGATCGGCCTGTCGTGACAACGCCACGCTTCAACGTCATATCTGGAAGATGTCTGTAAATTTCAGCTAAATCTCTGACTTTGGTTATCCTGTGCGAATGTGCCACATAAAATGCAGACTTTGGGGAGATTACACTGGTTCTTAGTTAAAACTAATCCCATGCAACTAGGGTTTAAGAGTAGCACACATAGATCTGCATCTAAACTGCACAACATATCTGCATACAACAGCAGTCATAACAGTCATACAAATTATTTAGCTACCTACCTACACCTACAATCATACCCACCTCAGCTTGCTTTGAACCCCACATTCATTACTTAATCTGCTGTAGTACAGCTTAGAAATGAAGGCAGACTGATTTGGACCAGGTTGTTATTAGTCATATTCATCATGAGCTTGTCTTTTTTTTAGTCATGGACATTTCTCTGAAATATTTTCTATTAGAGGGGAGCTCCCTTGTCAATACAGCTCTAGCACTGGAGGCTGGTTGCAGAAGCCGAAGACCAAATTCAAGTGGGTTTGAGAGCAGTTTGAGGGGCTCACAACAAATTGTTGCATACATTTATTCATTCAACCTTTATTTAGTCAGGTAAATCTCATTGAGCCTTGAGGGCTCATTTACAAAAGCGACCTGCTACAAACTAAACGAACAGAACATGAACAGATTCAAAACTCAAGCAACAGCAGAGCACACCTCTTTGACCCGCAAGGAAAATGAGAGCCACTTCGAAGACAGTGAGACATTCTGGATACCGGTACTTCTTTATGCAAGCTGATCGCCAAATAGCCACGTCTTAAATCTGCTGTTGGTGAGCCTGTCACACACAGACAATTTAAAAAAATCGATGATTCTTTCATAACAACAAAAAAAGGGGCCTTTGACAGCCAAAAGCTGGGTGTTTGGTGTTTTAGGGGTGTTTGGTGTTTCAGTGTTGGTGTAAATTTTCATACTTTTATACTATTATGAAAAAACTCAGGACAGTGTTACCCACTTGTTTACTATTTTATTAGCCTGGTTGATACCAGACCCATGTCCTTCACTTCGCTTTGGACTAGGGTCTGGCATCTCTGCCATAGACAACGATTTCTCCTGGAGATTTTTGAATGGACCAATCAGAGAACAGGAGGCAGAGTTTTGTTAGTTTAGCCTGACGAGGTCCAGGCTATCAGATAAATTGCTCAGAAACCACTCGGTGGATATTTTTTCTGCCACCAGTGTGTAATTATATGTCTTTAATTTACTGACTGTTGGCCTAGATGAAACATTTGAGATAAAATTCGATTTTTTATCATTTATTTTCGTAGCGCACCCGAGGCTGTTTGGAAAATATCAAACCGAAACTATTTAATATCCAGCAGATTTGACCATTTCGTGAATTGATTTAGGAACTGTTAAGCTCAGGAACACTTCTGATATAACGTCAGCTATGAACTATATTTTTTCTCAGCAGAGAAATAATAGTTTTTTACCTTGTTTTGATGAAAATTCGTTCGTGGCGGCAGCCATTTTGAATGACGACGTCAGTCGACATCGTTCAAAACTCCGCCTTCTGCTCTCTGATTGCTCAGGAACACTTCTGATATAACGTCAGCTATGAAATCTATTTTTTCTCAGCAGAGAAATAATAGTTTTTTACCTTGTTTTATTGAAAATTCCTTCGTGGCGGCAGCCATTTTGAATGACGACGTCAGTCGACGTTGTTCAAAACTCCGCCTTCTGTTCTCTGATTGGTCCGGTCAAAACCTACCGGAGACATCCTTGTGGATGGGAGAAATGCCAGACCCAGCAGTGAAGGGAAATGAGAATTGAGCGGAGCTGTGTAGGAATGGCGAGGGCCAGGCTACTATTTTATGCTTATGTTTATTAAATGTTTTAGTGTTTAGTGTTTAGATGGTTACTGTTGCACCGAGGGACTGAGAGAAACGCAATTTCAATCCTGTGTATGTCCTGTACATATTGCAGTTCTGACAATAAAGTTGACTTTGACTTTGACATTGTGAAACTGGCTTAACATATTCTGAAAGGTCTCAGCACATTTGAGTGTTAAAGGCAACAGATGATGATTGTTCACTTTCTGTCAACCTTCACCTGCAGCTCCAAACCCCAGCCCATCGCCTTAAGTTAACCAGGCAGCATGTGGGGGTAATTTGCAAACAGTCGATGTTGATTAGCTGGGTTATGATACTCTGCGACCTTGGCGGCAGTTAAACACACAGACACATTCTTTAATTAGCCTTGTAGCGTAAAGCTATCAGGCTTTACGGGACTATAGCCGTGTTTCCATCAAGGTTTCTAGCTGCGCAATTTGAAATAGCGCAGCAGAAAAGCTTAATGGAAACGGCAAATTGCGAGGTTACTTCCTGAATTACGCTAAAAAGTTTTTACGCTCGCTTGAGGTGGTTTTTGGGATTTGAGATGCGCTAAACGACAAATGGAAACACATTTTCCGACTCATTTCTGACGTAGCGAAAATTCACGTCACGTGACGTTCAGCTGTTTCCGCTCCGGACAACATGTAACATCGCTAAAACTAGTTGGCATGACAGAATAAATACAACTCGCCCGATAGCAACACGTACCTGAAATATTCTCTCGATTTTGACGAGATGTGTGGCCGGGTTCAGTTTTCAACCGCTACTTCCTGTTTACTGTAGACATGCGCAGTGCTGACGTCTGACGTAATGACGCTGTGCGCGGCTTGGTAGAAGCGCTTCAAGCCAGTAGATTGAAACACTTCTGATCTGCATTAATTTGTATTTACATATTTGCGAGGTAGCTCAAAATACGAAATGAAAATGGATGGAAACACAGCTTATGAGAGAGAGTTATGAGAAAAGTCCATGGGGTTTTACTCACAACATCCGACACTCGCACACACAAATGATTACCGTAAAAACCGGTGTATAATACGCTGTATTTTTGCTCATTTTGAATGTCCTGCGTATTAAACACCGAAGAGTATTATTTATGGATTTTTTCCCATATTTTTAGACCCATTTTTCGCTCTGATTCTTCGTTTTTCATTTTGGGCAAAAATGGTGCAGTACCAGTTTCAGCCGCTACGGGCGCTATGGGGCAGCAGCAGAGGACTCAGAGAGCGAAGAGGAAGAGGAGGGCCACTTCCAGACGTTTCTAGCTCATGTGTACGAAAAAAGCCTCCTCTGGTCGGACTGACTCTGTCGCTGCCCGCCCCTTGCTCTGGGTGTACCGGTAGCTGCATTTGGCTTAGCTGTGAGGTTCGCTGTTTTTGTTAGCAAGATACCACTCATAAACCACACCGCGGATTTTTAAATCCAGCTGATTTCACATTTGGTTCAGCTCAGGAGCCCGTCTGCTATAAAGTCAGGTAAGAAATATATATTTTTAAGCGTTTATTTAGCTAAATTTAAAGAAACAAAGCGTCCGGTCCGAGCCACCTGCCTAAAATTCGGCGAAGTTTTTTTATTTTAATCCAGCTGATTTGAACATTTCGTTAAGCTCAGGAGCACGTCTGCTATAAAGTCAGCTAAGAAATATATTTTTCTCGCAAAGAAATAATTGTTTTTACCGTGTTTCCTTGTGAAGTTCTTTGTACTCGCTCGCTTCTGTCGCCGCCATTTTAAGCGGGGCAAATGAGGCGCTGACGCGTCCCGTGGCGATGACGCGTATTAAACACCGAAGCATATTATGTACAATTTTTTCTTGTTTATTGTTAATAATTGGACAAAGCGTATTAAACACCGGTGCGTATTTTACAACGGCGAATACGGTAGTTATCTATTGTATCATACGCTGAAAAATCCAAGTCCTCGTTGTATAAAAAGAACCAAAAAAAAAGCAAACTTCACCAAAACTCCACAATCAGCTAATGACGTGAATAGCTCACAGAGCTCACAATGTTCTTTTATTACGAGTTTCACAGCTCCCCGCCGTCCTGCTCTTATCCCCTATGTGAATGAAATATGAACTCATAACAGTAAAATTGTTCTTTGGGAACTTTGTTTTTTCAGGGATACTGTTGCTGGGAGGGTGGAGTAATTCAATCTGCCAGTCAGAGCAGCAGTATGAAACAACAAGAACACATGGCTAAGCACAACCTGATAGCACAGCTTCATTTCATTACAGCCCTTTGTTAATAATGGCAGCTACGCTTCAGTGTGTCAAATATAAGCTTTTTCAGTTGAGCTTTTTGGAGGTTAACAATCCAAACAATTTAATCTAAGCAAAATCAAACAATGAAATGATTGATCTCCTTTTTTCCTTTTTCAGAATCTATTATTACATTAGTTAAAATACTTATGTTATGCTACTTGCAGCCTGATTGTGGAACAAACAAAATAGTGTCATTTAACTAAAATTAATTACTGTGAATTCACTTTAATTATTTGACTGTAGGACTGTATTTAGTAGGCATGTAACGGTTGTAGTTGGTGTACCGAACCGAAAAGGTACGGAGGTGGACCGAACCGAACGTGCTGTACCGAAACGGTTATTTTTTCACTCATTGAATGTTAATATGTGCGCCGCGGAACAAAATTTCCTGGGCGCGTTTCAGCACGGAGCTATTATCTCGCAGCACGCGCAGCATTAGCCGTTAGCTTCTCGCTGCGGTTTCCTGTTTGTTAACGTTATGGTTTTCTTGTTAAAGGTTCAGTCTGCAGTTTCTGTAGAACTGCAGCACTTAGAAAAAATTTCAACAAGCAAAGCATTCTGATCCCTCCCCCTCAGAGCCATATATGGCTCTGCCCCCTTGTGGTCTGTTAAAATTCAAATTCAAGCTCTGTTTTTATTGGCTGATTCAAATTCAAGCTCGGTTTTTATTGGCTGGTTACAAACTTTGTTTTTATTGGCTGGAAAATGGCGGGTCACTTTTTCTTTTTAGAAATGCTTATTTACCACCTGGAGAAGCAAGGGGACAATATTTTTTTAAAGTTTTTTTCAGAGATTACCTCTCTAACATCAATCTAGTGACAGAGTGAAGAAATATGTTAAAAATATATTGTTAGAAAAGTTACATATAGCAGCTTTAAAAGACGAGCGCACAAAGTTGTGTGTGTGGACGTTTTTTCATGAAGACTGGATCTGCAGCAGCAACACGTCTAACGTGAACGCGCTGGAAACTACGTCATCAGAACGTGAACGAGCTGTTACAAAGTACGCTAACCACACAGCTGCATTTAAACAACTTCTACAAAGTGCGCTAACAACACAGCTGCATTTAAACAACTTCATCAGGTAATTTAGATGGGTCCAGATCAATAACACAAACTGTATGAGTTTTTAAAGCTCTGAATCTAAGTCTGAAAGTTTTTAATGCACAGTTGATCCTTGCTATGAGACATCCATCACGTCAACACTTAAGTCAAAAAGTTCAGCTCTTTATGAAAAAACTAAAACTGATGGTCAACAAGTCCTGGAGCTGATTTAAACCCTGCCCTGATGATGAGTGAGATATTCAACCGTTCAAGAGGTATTGTTATTTTATTATAATTATTATTTATAATTTATTATTATTTAAAATTATAATCTTATTAACTTATTTTTTTACCTCTGTGTTTTATTTCCAGTATTTCCAGTTACAGAGGTAGCTGCTCTCCTTCCACTTCAGGGAAATCCACCAGAGATCACCTGCTGCAGCTAAGAAGTGTGTGATGACTGAATTGAACTCTGGAACTGTTCCAGGACCAGTCCCACCAAGAAGAGGTTGTGAGTAATGAGGACAAATACAGCCACACTGGTGCTACTGGACAAAAACTTTATTAGTTAAGATTGTAAACAGTCTGTTGCTGCTTATTGTTCTGGTTCTGACTGTTATTGTATTCATTAAGATTTTTATTATTTTTAATATAATTTATTTATTGTAGAGTGCTGTTTATTTAAAATATCATCCAAATGGGTCACTTTTATTTATTACTACAATACAATACAAACATATTTTTGGCATATTTTCAAAATAAACGTTTTGTAAGTCTTTACTTTGTCTTTTTTTTTTGTACCAAAAATAAACCGAAAATAAACCGAACCGAGCCCTCCTTGTAATTGAACCGAACCGAAATGTGATTTTAGCGTACCGTTACACCCCTAGTATTTAGGTCCAGCAGTGCTTACATCAAATTGTACTGATGCTAACATGCTACCAAATCCAGATTAGCCTTCCTGCCATTCATGACAGAGCCTGAGGCAGCCTCACCACTGTCAAAGGATTCAGGTTAAGTGCTTCACAACAATGATGATTTTTCAACATGACTGTGGTTGTATGGGGTGGTGGTGTGGGGGGAATCATACATTTGACCAAATAATTAGTCAAAAAAGTTACTAAAAAATTCAATGATACCCTCATTGTGGACATTTATGGATATGGAGTCCCCCATATACTAAAAATAAATAAATACATATATATTATTTTTATTTATTTATTTAAATTATTATTATTATTATTATTATGAATTAATTAATTAATTTTTTCGATCAACAATCATGCCATACTATTTTGTTAACTTTTGAAACTATGGCATTGTACTTTTTGATTTCTGCCCTGAAACTTTACGACAGACTGGCGACTTGTTTGTTTTCTGGAGGTCGGCATCAGTTCTCCACAACACTGAAAAGGAAAAACTGTCTAGCCCAGGCATTAATGTCATCAAGAGCATCTATTATTCTGCTATGACATAAGATTGAGTTCTGACATCTGAGCCTGGATTGTTGGTCACAGGAACACTGGGCTTCACAACAAACCTCAACTAGCTTTCAGAGAAGAACGCCAAGACACACTGGTTGGGCACGAACTAGCACATGGTTCAGGCAACAGGTTGACCTGTACAGCAAACCCCCTACTTACGACTCCATCGACCTACGAACAAAGGGACCTACGAACGTATCATATTTAATAAAAATATGAAATTACTGTATTAAAAAAAAAATATATATATATTTTTTTTTTTGTGTTTAAATGTTCTTAATTTCATGTGTACATCACTTTGTTGCAGCTGTGGTTGTTTTAAAGGCTTTATAAATAATAATTATGATAAAAAAGATCATTTCTGATCATTTTTGAGCAATCTTGGGCAGCATTCATTCAAGCAGGAAGTAGGTCTTCAGTTTACACGGTCACAAATTAATGTAGAACACCGGACGCCATTTTAGGTTCAGTCACTGGGGTCTCCGGTCACAAATTAATGTACAACACCGGACGCCATTTTAGGTTAGCTGCCGGGAGCCGGCCGAAGACTGGTGACCAGGATGGCTTCATATGTGGTTAATGGCAGTCGTCTCCCGATCGGAAGGTTGGCGGTTCGAATCCCGGTTCCCCACACCATGTGTCGTTGTGTCCTTGGGCAAGACACTTAACCCCCAGTTGCTCCCGGTAGGACTGGAAAGCACCTTGCATGGTAGTCTGCCGCTACCGGTGTATGAATGTGTGTAGCATTCAATGTGTGTAACGCTTTGAGATTTTCACTAATGAAAAGCGCGTTATAAATTGAATTCATTATTATTATATGGATTAATTACGAGCTGGAAACGTCTCTGTGAACTTTGTGGATGTCTCAGGCAACAGCGGATTTATCGCCGATCGTGCCAGGCCGCCGCGCGAACACCTCCGGCCGGCCTGGCTACACCTCCGGCCTGGCTAGCTCCAGAAGCTAACACGGGAGCTAACACAGGTCTGGAGCAGCTGCGGTGGCTCGCCGGCCCCCGCGCTGCTCGGCCCGACAACAATCAACGCATGGCAACCTAAGATGTCGGCTTTGACCATCTCAAAGTAAGAAAATATATTTTTATTTATTCTGTAAATGTGAATAGCAATGTTTAACATTACAGTACACTACTGTACATGCTTATGTGTGCGCACGCTCCGTTAGCATGATATTTTTTTTTTTTAAATAATTTTCACCCCCTAGCTACGGCAGAATCGAGCTGCGAACCGTTCTTATCTCCCTAACTCGTTCGTAAATCGGGGGTCACCTGTACTCAAAAGGCCAGCCAACGTCAGACAGGAGCCAAGACACGTTAGCCAGATGACTTGCACCAAACCCACCAGGGAGCAATAGATAAGAGGTCAAGCAGCTGGGAACCATGCTGCTGCTCATACTTCCTAGCTTCATTATGATCCTGACGCTCCACCAGGACCATGACAAACCCTGCACTCTGCAGGGTTTGTCATGGGTTTATTAGGTCATAATGAACAACTTGTTTTTGTTCCAAATTTTAGCTGAAGTTGACAGAAAAGCCAACGCCTTTTTGCTGAACTTGATACTTTACCGGTAATACATTTTTCAGGGCGTGTTTCATTATTTTCTATTGGTTTAACAGTCCGAACTCTTCATGAAGTTATTTCTTGTCACAAAAACATCTTCAACAGCCATTAGTGCATACAGACACATTTTTATATCTGCAGATTTGCTGACTACATTTTTGATTAAGCACAAAGTGAAGGCAGACCATGTAACTACAAGATTAGCCCAACTAAATAAAACCCATGACTTGTAGCCAGCAGCACGTTGCTTCACATCCTCTAAATGACTCTGTTACTATGACAAAAAAAGCAATATTTCAGCCAACAGAGCTCATTGCTTTCTTGGCATGCTTTGCAGGCAAGTGGCAGATTTAGTGCTGATCTTATGAGGCTGAAATAACGAGGAGTGAAGCCGACATTTTGAGTATAAAAGTGGAAACCTGAAGTTGAGAGGTCGAAGCAGGGACACAGTAACTGTCTGCTTCATTTGATCCAACTATGGAAGCAAGCGCAGTGGCATACTAAGCAGAAGTTCCTGTGTGGAAAGTTTGGTGCGATCAGAGAAAACCAAAAGAAAGTTGAGACGGTTTTCCACAAGAGCCACCTTAACCATTCTGAGAACATCTAAATATTACATCATGTTGCACGTCTGAGTTCACATCAAGTATCACATCTTTAAACATAATATCCATCCATCCATCCATCCATCCATCCATCTATCCATCAACTTCCTCTTGGTCTCCTCGTCTCGGGAGCAGCAGCTTGAGCAGGGAGGTCCAGACATCTCTTTCCACAGCTCCCTCTTCGAACTCTTCTGAGAGGACCCGAAGGTGTTCCCAGGCCAACTGAGAGATGTAGTCTCTCCAGCGTGTCCTGGGTCTTCCATTGGGTCTCCTCCCAGTCGGACATGCCTGAAGCACCTCCCTACGAAGGCGCCCAGGAAGCATCCTTACCAGATGCCCGAACCACCTAAACTGGCTCCTCTTGATGTGGAGGAGAAGTGGTTCTACTCTGAGTCTCTCCCGGATGACTGAACTTCTCACCCTATATATAAGGGAGAGTCCAGCTACCTTGCAGAGGAAACAGATCTCAACTGCCTGTAATAATAATAATGAATTCAATTTATAACGCACTTTTCATTAATGAAAATCTCAAAGTGCTACAAGGTGCAACAGAATTAAATGTCAATAAAACAAGTAATAAAACAAGTAAAATCAATAACAGTATCAACTAAGATCAAAAGTAGAATCATGAGGAGGTAGAGTATGCTGGTTGAAAAGAAAGGTCTTCAAGCTGTATCCATGATCTCATTCTTTCGGTCACTACCCAGAGTTCGTGGCCATAGGTGAGGGTAGGAACATAAACTGGCCGGTACACAGAGAGCTTTACCTTACAGCTCAACTCCCTCTTCACCACAACAGACTGGGACAGAGTCCACAATACTGCAGACGCTGCATCAATCTGTCAATCTCACACTCCATTCTTCCCTCACTGGTGAACAAAACCCCGAGACACTTGAACTCCTCCACTTGATATAGAACATCACCCCTCGACCCCAAGTAATTAAGAAATGATAGTAATTGTTTTTTTATATGTAAACCTCAATGGAAGTCCTGATTGCTAAGCCCTCAAAAGAACAAAGATGATCTCATTTTACAAAACGTCTCATCTCCAAACGTCTAAAGCTCACAACGCCTGTCACAGATATGGAAAAACAAGAACACACAGACATACACCACACGTAAAGAGGGTCTAATTCTTAACAGTTCAACTTAAACAGGGTCCAACAAGAGTAAACCACGAGTTTTGTTTGCTAACCAACAGGCCAGACTAGTTACTGGAGTGTGTGAGAGGTGTCCCCCCACCCTTCTTGTCCCACCACTCTCTCTCGCTCTGTGACATGCTCTGATGGAGAGATAAGTTGAAGGTCATACTGAGAGAACCGAGGCTCCACTCAGGAATGTGTGGAATGACGTTCTCTTGTTCTTCGGACAAAAAGCATATCCGAGGCCAATATGGTGTCATCGCCAGGCTCAAAACGAGCCTTCAACTGACAGCTTGATTTGGGAGAGCATGGAGTGTGACACGTACAGTCAGCACATAGTCAAGACCCCAATCATCTTTGATTAGCCTATTTTGTGATCTTTTAGTAACAGAGAAATGTCAAGAAATAAGTAAGTTAGGTCTAAATTTGAGAGTAGTTCACTGGACTGGCAAACCTTCAGTCCAAATCTTGAATAAATCCAAAAGCATATTCTGAGAGCAGCTGGTAATACAACCAAAGCATTTGTTCTGGTTCTAAATTCAGGAAAACTGTAAAAAAAAAAAAAAAAAAATGAAGGAAACTAGTAAATAAAATGGGAAAGAAAATGGGACCCACTTCAGAAAATGGATTTCTTTGAAGAGTCTAGTAAAAGTTGTGAACCCTTTTACTTTGTGCCAAGCTATTCATTTCCAAAATTTCAACTCCAATTCCAGATATCACACAAACTTATCAAGAACGGCTGACATCAAACAGACGACATATGAGCAGCTTATCTAGTCTAAAACTGGTGTTTAGATATGCAACAGCCCCCCCCCCCCCACTACACCCATCAGTCCCAGGCCCATTACTCAAAACTATAAAGAGATCCAGCTGATACATCGAGGATATGGACGCAATGATAACCGAGCTCTCTGTTGGCAGCGAGAGTCTTCCTCAGCTCACACACATTACTAATGTGTTTGGGACATATGAGCCTCCCAGTTGTGCCTTTACAGAGCCGTGGAGGCTGGGTGAGTCAGCAAGTGAGCTGGGAAAAAATTTATATGGCTACAGATCTGCTACAAAGAATGAAAGTAACCTTGCCAAATGTACTGCTGACTTATATAGATCCAATAACCACCAAAATGCAGATGAAGTTTCACATACTGTATAAAACTTTAGTGTTATAAAAAAAACAAGGATGGCTCAAGGCTTTACAGGTAAAACACGATGTCTCTGATAATCTAAAATGTTCCATTTAGCATGGATGAGACATTTTTTGTAGAACGTTTGATTTATGATGAGAGCGGTTTACTTTAATGACTTGTTAATAGTCTCTAGTGTGCCTTAAAGAAACCATGAAGAACTTTTGCAGTCCTGTTTAGTGCATGCATCCTATTGAACACAGGAAACAATAAAACTAAATGAACTTTTACTCGACTCAGTTTTAAAACAACTTCCTCTGTCAGTTTAACAACATCGGCTGCATATGGAGCCAAGCACCCCTACAAATTTGGGGCATGGCATTAAAGTAAATAAAAGCATGAGGTATTGCAGTAGCTTGTTATTTGCTGACGTTAACAAGTGCAACATGTGGCATGCATCACATCGTCCACACATGGACAGGAGACAAATCACAACTTCCCCCCCCCCCCTCCCTGCAGCTGCCTTGTTCTATGCCTTCTACAGTCTTGCATAGAAGTTAAAGGAACGCATACGGTGTGAAAACTATAAATCAAATCTTTTAAAAAGTCTTTGAATCTTGAGCAGCAGAAGACTAGTCACACGTGTGAATATTGAAGTTTCTACAATGGTTTTTATAGAAGATGCTACAAGTAAAGAAGAAACGTTCACTTTCCAGTTTTTAGGAGAAAAGTGAGAGCTGAAATATATTGGTGGTCACTCAGAGCCTGGCGGTACGCTTGCTGCGTTCTGGGAGATCTAACAAGAAAACCTGAAGTCCTATAGCAGCGAGAGACACACTGGAAAAAATGCCTACCGGTACTTTTAAATGGGTCAGTCATAAGCATACCAGAAAAGCTGTGGGAGTAAGACAAGTTTGTTTGCAAAAACAAGTCCAAAGAGAGCCGAGTTGTCTAGTATCTGTCAAAATATCAATATTTTTCTCAGAAAATTTTGTGTGCAAATGTTGTTTATGTTGTGCAACATACCACAACTAAAACTCAAAACACTATTCACAATCATGCTGGATGTTTTGCTGGATAAGTTGGATGTCAGATTCCAAAACAAAGATAAGAGAAAAAGAAAAAGACTTGTTTAAAGGTGCTATGTGTAACTTTCTGTAGAGCACAGCACTTAGAAATATTTTCAACAGGCAAAGCATTCTGGTCCCTCCCCCTCAGAGCCATATATGGCTCTGCCCCCCTTGCTCTGCTGAAATTCAAATTCAAGCTCTGTTTTTATTGGCTGGTTACAAACTCTGTTTTTATTGGCTGGTTAACGGCGGGTCACTCTGTGTTTTTAGTGGTTTTATAAATGCTGATAGAGAAGCAAGGGGACTATAGTTTTTTTCAGAGATTACTTTGTCTAACACTAGTCTGTCAGTAGATCGTGACAGAGTGAATAAATATGTTAAAAATATATTGTTAGAAAAGTTACAGACTGCACTACAAAGTTACATAGTGCAGCTTTAATGCTTATGCACTGAGAGCCTTAAAAAAACCTAAAGCTGCTGATCCTCTCAGGTCCAACAACACCATCAGCATCTTGAATGCCCTTTCTAACCTCACCGAATGAACCACGGAGCGGCAAAATCTGTCCAAGTTGTGATTGACTGGGTTGGAGAAAATGCACCGCCACGTCTCCAACAAGTCATGGGAAGACTTTATGATGCTGTGCTTTTTCAGATTGGATCTACTGGTCACTGATCCCCCCTGAACATCCACAAACACAGAGATCTGAATTCTCACAGCTGGAGAGCGCATCAAATCATCTACAAAGTTTGAAAAGGTACATGTTTCAAACACCAAATGAAACACATGAACACAACACTCCCAAAAAAACAGCTTCATGGATCTGTCAGTCTCATCTTTTAACATATTGCAACTCAAACCCAAACAGCAAAGCTTCAAAATCAGCAGGGCAGAACAGAAGTGACCATGTACTGTTCCAAAGACCTGTACCAACAGTTTAAGACCTCTTCTATTGTCTAGAAGTCAAAGTCAAAGTCAACTTTATTGTCAGAACTGCAATATGTACAGAAATGTTAATTTGTTTCAGAATTTGTTAAAGTGTTTCAGAAAATGTTAATTTGTTTCAGAATTTGTTAAAGTGTTTCAGAAAATGTTAATTTGTTTCAGAATTTGTTAAAGTGTTTCAGAAAATGTTAATTTGTTTCAGAATTTGTTAAAGTGTTTCAGAAAATGTTAATTTGTTTCAGAATTTGTTAAAGTGTTTCAGAAAATGTTAATTTGTTTCAGAATTTGTTAAAGTGTTTCAGAAAATGTTAATTTGTTTCAGAATTTGTTAGAAAGTTGTTTCAGAAAATGTTAATTTGTTTCAGAATTTGTTAAAGTGTTTCAGAAAATGTTAATTTGTTTCAGAAAATGTTAATTTGTTTCAGAATTTGTTAAAGTGTTTCAGAAAATGTTAATTTGTTTCAGAATTTGTTAAAGTGTTTCAGAAAATGTTAATTTGTTTCAGAATTTGTTAAAGTGTTTCAGAAAATGTTAATTTGTTTCAGAATTTTGTTAAAGTGTTTCAGAATTTGTTAATTTGTTTCAGAACTATTTGTTAAAGTGTTTAGCCTTATTTGTTAATGTGTTTTGCACCTCAGGGCCACCGTAAGTTTTAGACAAAAACACGAGACATTATATTCACCAGCTAAACTATAGAAATGTAGTTTACATAGCAAAAGTATTTGGACATTTTAATAGTGACATAAAAGAGGCAGGAATTTTCCTGCCTTCCCAAATCGCTCACAGCTGCAGCACGTCAGCGAGTGATTGTGCAATCTGAAGGGAAGCAGCCGGTGCCTCTCTGTCGCTCTGCGTAGGTCTCTGCTGAGTCTTTGAACGCTAAATAAGAAAAATTGGCGATTTTGAATAAAAATCAACTTAAAACTGGTTTAGTTTTTAGTAAAATAAGTTTATAGTACAAATCAAAGGATAAAGACAATAATTACATTTATTTTTTCAATTTTTTTTTCTTTCCATGATGACAGGGGAGGCGTGGCCTCACTTGCCGCCCCTGACCGCACGTCACTGATCCAGTCAGATTTGTTCCTTCTTAAACAGGTGCTAAATGCTGATAAAACCAAAGGGATGTTGTTTTCAAACATTGACTACGGTGACATAATTTACATGTATGGTACTATAAGCACCTTGCAGATGTTGGATGCTGTCTATCACGGCACACTAAGATTCATAACTGGTGGTAACTACTGTACCCATCACTGCACACTGTATTCACTGGTTAACTGGTCATGATTAACTTCACACAGACTATCTAAACACATAAACCAATGTACCTAATCACACACTTGGTGCACACCTTTAGAGAAACGCATTATCTAATAACTGTGCAGAAGATGGAGGGCTCAGCAGGGAGAGTGATAAAAAATGCAATATTTGTCAAGCAACCACAACAGTGAAACACAACTCTGTACTTCTCATGAAGTGTAAACAAGGCTTTACATGCTTGGTAGGCCTGTAGTCAAAGTCAAAAGTCAAAGTCAAAGTCAACTTTATTGTCAGAACTGCAATATGTACAGGACATACACAGGATTGAAATTGCGTTTCTCTCAGTCCCTCGGTGCAACAGTAACCATTTAAACACTAAAACACTGAAACATTTAATAAACATAAGCATAAAATAGTAAAAGTGTAACATTGTCCTGAGTTTTTGCATAGTAGTATAAAAGTATGAAAATTTACACCAACACTAAAACTAAAACACTAAACATTTAATGAACATAAGCATAAAATTAAATAATAAAAGTGTAATACTGTCCTGAGTTTTTGCATAGTAGTATAAAAAATATAAAAAGTATATCTATAAAATAAACTGAAGGTTCTAGCATTGACATTTGCAAAGAGTGGCAAAGCAGCATATGAGTTAATGTACACAGTATATGTATGAGGTAGTAGTTGATGTTGGTATAGAGGCAAAAGTGGCATATGCAGTAAGGCACATTGGGCATCCTTAAATAAGGCTAGTCAGAGAATACTGTATATGTATCAGCAGTGGTGTAGATATAAAAGTAGTGTAAATGTAAACAGTAGTAATAAATGTAAACAGTATTAATAAATGTAAACATTGAATGTAAACAGTAGTATGTAAACAGTGAATGTAAACAGTAGTATGACTATAGGCAGTGATGTAATACAGACATTAGTGCAAATATGAGAAGTAGTGCAGACTGAATGAGCACATGACCGAGAGTTTAGTGAATAACCCGTTTGATGACACAGAGTCTAGTGTTAAAAACTTTGTGTTGTGTGGTAATGTGTGAGAAAGTTTTTTGTGTTAAGGTAGTTCAAATGGGAGGGGAGGCAGAGCAGGCAGAGTGTTTAGCATCCTGACTGCCTGATAAACAGAGCTGTCACTCAGTCTGCTGGTTCGAGCCTGGAGACTTCTCAGTCTCCTCCAGATGGCAGCAGTCTGAAGCAGCTGTGTAGTGGGTGTGTGGGATCACCTGCCATGCAGAGGGCTTTCCGAGTGAGGCGGTTGCTGTGTAAGTCCTGCAGTGAGGGGAAGGAGGTGCCGACGATCTTCTCAGCTGCTCTCACGATGCGCTGGAGGCTCTTGCGGCAGGATGCAGTACATGCACCAAACCACACAGTGATGCAGCTTGTCAGGACACTTTCTATGGCACCTCTGTAGAAGGTGCACATGATGGGGGTTGAAGCTCCAGCCCTTTTCAGCTTGCGGAGAAAGTAGAGACGCTGGTGAGCCTTCTTGGCCAGTGATGCAGTGTTCCTGCTCCAGGACAGGTCCTTTGAGACATGCACTCCCAGGAACTTGGTGCTGTCTACTCTCTCCACTGCGGTGCTGTTGATGGTCAGAGGGGCATGTAGTGCATCCCTCTTCCTGAAATCCACACAGTGGCGGCTCGTGACATTTTCACCAGGGGGGGCTATACAGGGAACCCTCGAGTTACGTCAGGGATCCGGACCTACGAGTGTGACTTAGGTCGATTCTGCCGTATCTCGCGGACCAAAAACACGTGCCTGTCGTAGGTCCGCATTTCTGACGTAGGTCGCGGCTATACCGTTAACGGAGCGACGCACACACATTTAACGGCATGAGACTGAACAAGCGGACATCCTGTGCCATAAACATGCACAGAACTTTATTTACAAACACTTAGATAACACATTATACCACACATTCATCCATAAACACACAAAACCAGTACAGCATGTACTGTACAGGTACAGTACTGTAATGTTTTTTCCAGCACAGACAAAGCATACAAAATACTGTACAGTACAAATCTCTTCCTGAACAGTTCTCAGCCATAATCTGCAAATGAGTTCAACCATGAAACATGAACACTTCTCTTTGAGCAGGAGCTGTTAACATCAAAATCCAGCAAATCAGCAGGAACTCCCATCCATTCATCCATCCATCCAGCAGCAGCAGCAGCACCAGCTTATTGACATGAATCAGCACCAAATCAGCCGAAAATCACATCCATGCAACCATCATGTTTTTTAAACCAGTGTAGTCCATGTGGTGTTTGTGTTTGTGTGCAGTCCATGTGGTGTTTGTGTTTGTGTGCAGTCCATGTGCATAAAAAGTCCATGAACTCTAAAAAAAGCTAGAAGCAGCAGAAAAAGGAAACAAGGAAACAAAATGTCCTTACTTTGACTGAAGTGTAGGTAGACACTGATGTTTTTCTCAAGTTCAAACCTGGATCAGATGGAACTGCTTAGCCAGTGCTCAACCATGAATGATGGGAGCATTTTAGGCCAGGTGTGGGCTCAGTGGTGTGGTCCTGATGTGAGCAGTTCTGTCCATCAGAACAGGTGTTTTTTTGTTTGTTTTTGCAGCAGTCATACATGCAGAAGGTGTTGACACAGGTGATGGATGGAGGCAGATGGAAGGACACCAGAGACAGGCAGGACTGATGTCCTGGACAACAGAGGCAGGACAGAGTGGACATACGTCCATCCATGAGGAAAGTCCACGATGTGAGCTGTGAGCTGTGAAGAAATAACAACAACACAAAAGTGAACATGTGCACTTACAGGTGGACCTGTGAAGACCTGAAAATGACAAACATCTTGTCCTAATCTGATTGGTGTGGTGCAATGATGGAGAGGTGCTAGAGAGAGAGGCAGGCAGGCAGGACAGAGTGGACACACGTCCATCCATGAGGAAAGTCCACGATGTGAGCTGTGAAGAAATAACAACAACACAAAAGTGAAAGACTATTATTGAAAGACTATTGAAAGACTGTTCAGTACAGCAGGACAGATTCTCTCTCCCTAAAGAGCCAGACATGGACTCAAAAACTTTGAAAACCAACTTCTTCTGAACTTGAACAAGAAATTCTTGCTGCAATATTAAAATGTGTCAGTTCATGGGATGTTAGGAGACAAGAGATTTCTCCAAATGTCTCAACACTCAGGACCAAGTTTTGAAAATGTTGTCAGGAAGTTAAAGTATTGTTCATTGTTGATCCATTACAAGATTGACTAGACAATATTTTAACTAGAGTTGATGACAAACTAGTTGAAGTGATCTATTCCTTTGTTAGTTGTGTCTAATGCTCCTTTTTTCAAACAGACAACTTTTACTTAAATGTGTTTACTGCAGTTAAAATGACACATTGGTTTTATTTTGTGTTAAATAAAAACTTTCAAAGGTATAATCATTCCTCTTTCTTATTTTGCTTAATGGTATTTAACTCATCACTGAAATTCTGACACACAGAATCAAAAGTCCAAGTGTGAACTGTGTCACAGAGTAAACACAATAAAAACATGCATTATCTGCAGCATTGTTCATTAAAATGGCTCAACACTATTAATGTATTTCAGAAAATATGCATACAGTACGCACACTTAATGGTATTGTAGACCATTGCATTAGTTAATACATTCAGCAAGTACTTTTACTTTAATACTTTAAGTATTTTTAAAAGCAAGTACTTATTTACTTTTACTTAAGTAAAAATATTAATATGGTACTTCTACTTTTACTAGAGTAAATTTTTGTCTGTTTATTTGTACTTTTACTTAAGTACAGTGTTTGAGTACTTTCTCCACCACTGGTATTATTACAGTATTTGGGTACCGTGCAGTGGCGACTCCACTTCTCAGAAACATCCAGGCTGGACCAGAGGATCCACTCATCATCACCTCCTGCCATGTCCTCCTGTACAGTGGAAGAAAAATGTTTAAGGGCTGCTACAAACAGGTTCATAAAACCATCTTTTTTGGTAAATGCAAATGCTTATTGTCAATTACCATGTGACGTGTGCTGCTGACCACTTGACCAGGTCACCCTTGTAAAAGAGATCTCCATCTCAACTGACTCTAACTGGAAAAATAAAGGTGATTGATTGATATAGCAGACATCTGGTGAATATAAAAGTTTATATTGTCTGATAATTAACAGGTTTGACTTCAGCTCAACTTTTGTACACAAGCTTGAGTTAAAAACATGAACATCTGATAATCATAACATTAACACATGAACATCTGATATTCATAATATTAACACAACACATGAACATCTGATAATCATAACATTAACACACAACTGACAATCATTATATTAACACACGAACATCTGATAATCAAAATATTAATACATAAACACCTGATAGTCATAATATTAAACACATAACGTTTAGAAAACACTAAAAAAGCTAAGTCTGGTCCTCTGGAATGTCCAGAGGACCAGACTTAGCTTTTTTAGATTTTTCTACCTGGATTATTGAGCATGCATCAGGGTGTTTAGAAAACACTTTTGTAACATCTAGTTGAGAGCCATATCAGTCAGGAATAGTAATAAGCATTAGATAAAGAAACACCACAACATTCATAAGCACAGCTAGTAGCTAGCTGTGTGACTGATAGCAACACACGACACCACGTCAGCACACAGATGAGAACAGCTCAAACTTTGCTCATGTGCGCTTAGAGATTTATAACTCACAATTATTACTTGCTTACCTGTGTAGAAAGGCACCATTAATAATTACTGCTGTTTCAACGTCGCTAGTTGGCCGTGTGATCAGCTCTGAGTGTAAACAGAGAGAGTCCCCCGCTCCCCCACCCTCCTGGCTCGAACCGGAAGCGCTGGCGATCCGTGGCGATAAGAGACGAGTCCAGGCTCGAGGGCGACGGAAAATGCGACCTGTACAGTCCAATAGTTTTGGACAGATGGGACATAAACTACGTCCGCTAGCGGCCGCTAGTTATAATTAGATTAAATGGAAAAGCCGCAGGCGGCGCCCAGCGGGGAAACCGGAAGTACGTCACAATCAAAAAAACGTTTTTTGAAACAATCATTACTCATAAAACAGCATTCTAACATAAGAGTCCTTCGTGTCCAGATGTGTGAGAGCTGTGTGGAGGGCAGAGGAGATGGCATCGTCGGTTGAGCGATTAGGTCGGTATGCAAATTGGAAGGGATCCAGGGAGGCAGGGAGGACAGATGTGATGCTTTTCATGACTAGCCGTTCAAAGCACTTCATCAGGATGGGGGTGAGTGCTACTGGGCGATAGTCATTGAGGCATGCGGGCGTTGCCTTCTTTGGGACAGGGATGATGGTGGTGGCTTTGAAACAGGTGGGGACGATGGCCTGGCTCAGTGAGATGTTAAAGATGTCCGTGAAGACCGCTGCGAGTTCCCCTGCACAGTCCTTCAGCACACGACCAGGTATGTTGTCAGGACCAGAGGCCTTCCGGGCGTTAATCTTGATGAATGATCGCCTTACGCTGTCTGAGGACAGCGCCAGCACCTGGCCATCAGGAGAGGGGGGGAGTTTATGTGCAGGTGTGCTGTTACTTGCCTCAAACCGAGCAAAGAACTCATTCAGTTCATTCAGCGTAGAGGTTGAGCTGTCACAGGTCTGGGGGGATGGTTTGTAGTTTGTGATGGTCTGTATTCCCTGCCACAGACTGCGTGTATCCTTGCTGTCCTTGAAACGGTGAGCTATTTTCCTGGAATACTGCTTCTTGGCCTTTCTGATGCCCCGGGCCAGGTTCTTTCTGGCTGCCCTCAGGCCCACCTGATCTCCCGCTTTGAAGGCAGCATTCCTGGCTTTCAGGAGTCTGTAAACCTCAGCTGTCAGCCATGGCTTCTGATTAGCCCGAACAGTGATGGTTTTGAGGTTGGTTACATCATCAATGCACTTGGTGATGTATGAACATACAGTGTCTGAGTACTCCTGGAGACATGTGTTGTTGTTTGTGGTAGCAGCTTCTTTGAACATACCCCAATCTGTGGTGTCAAAACAGTCCTGGAGTGCCTCTGAAGACCCCTCTGGCCACACTCGTATCTGCTTGCAGACTGGTTTTGTGACTTTCACCAGTGGCCTGTATGCTGGCTTTAGCATAACACAGATATGGTCAGAAGCACCAATGCTCATACAGACTCATGTTCGTGCTACTGTTTATAATGATGCTTTTCTACTACATTGGAGCTTAGTGTATTACTAGTTGATGTTTTTCTTAGTTAATCCTAGATGTTATTACTGTTTTTCTCTTGCATTTGTTGTTGGATGTAACTGGGACCCTGTGTACATAATCTCATTTTTATCACATGTGCCACATGTGGTGCAAATGACAGTAAAGACTCTCTGACTCTGACTCAATGTGGGGGAGGACTCTGTAGGCCTTTTTCATGGTGGTGTAAACTTGGTCCAATGTGTTGTTTCCTCTTGTTGCAAAGTTTATGTTTCTGTATGTTTTTGGAAATACACTCTTTAAATCTGCTTGGTTGAAATCACCAGCCGTGATGAGAAAAGCATCAGGATGGGCTGTTTGCTGCTCACTGATGTGCAGATATATCCACCTCTTTCGCAAAAAGCTCATGTAGGCCGCCATGACAGTCCGGTGCCGCCCCCTCCCGGGAGTAAACTTCCGGCGGAAGTCCTGTAGCGTGTGTTTTGCTGTGAAAAACAAGCCGGGACACCAGTTTATTTTCTCTCGTTTTTTAATTTTTTTGGGTTGTTTCTTGCTGGGTTAGAGGGTGTTACAGCCAGGTATACGTTTGAGCAACGCACTATTATAAACATGAAGGATCTATGTCCATCGGAGGAGCTGACAGCTGCTCTTTCCTCTGTCTGACTCAGCTTCGGACCTGCTCTCGAAGACGTTGTGCTCCGATCAACTTTAGTTCGATAAACAAAATATTCTATATAAATCATTTTGTGAAACCATGTCAGAACAATATCGGAGTATAACCGTCTGTTTAGTAGCTGTCCCCCCCCCATGATTTAGCGTCTGTACTGCTATGGTACTGCTGTGGTTAGCTTAGCATGTAGCTACTTTAAAGGCTAACTTCCAGACGGTAACACTCACAACGTTGGTTACGTACTGTAACCTTAGATTCTATGAGTGTAAGCTGAGCCCTTTAAAAGCTTCGCTTTGTTGGGTTTATCCCTCGCGCTTCGCGCCAACATTGAAGACTTGTAGTCCACGCCCACCTGCTGTGGGCCCGCCCTGTGGTCCATTATAAATTGCCCATGGACCATCATTCTGTTCCCAAGACAATACTTTTTTCTTCTGCCATATGAGAACCAGGGAGGCCCCAGTTTTAAAGGGCTCAGCTTACACTCATAGAATCTAAGGTTACAGTACGTAACCAACGTTCTATTTCGTGTAAGCATTCGCCCTTTAAAAGCTTCGCTTTGTTGGGTTAAGGCGGAGCAAGATATAGTCCATGCCTCACTGGGTCTGATAGAACCAACATACCTTGACACCCGTCAAAAAACCTCAACAGCAAATGATGCACCAAGGTGCATAATAACAGGTGAGCAACCTCAAACCTTAACTGGCTGAATAGATTTATTCAGAACAGACCAGAAATAACAAGATTAACCTGATTGAAGGAAGTTTTTGACCAAAAACAATACCCTTCAATAAGGACAGAGGCAAACTGTGTCAATTCATCAATATTATTGATGTTTGAAAAGGAACAATCACTCCGCCATGGTCCTAAGAACAGGATGTGTCAGAGAGGAACTAAATACATCCTGTAAATAGAAACGTACACAAGGGGTAGGTTATGACCACGATGCGGCTGAACAGATATCCTGTACAGAAAGGCCCTTGTTAAGGGCTGCTGAAGCCGCCATCGCTCTGGTGGAGTGACCTTTAATACCATCAGGAGGCTGAAGGCCGAAAGAGGTGTAGGCCTGCGAGATGGCCTCACACAACCAGTGTGACAGCCTCTGAGAGGTCAATGGTTGACCCTGAGATTGTTTCCTGAAATGTACAAACAAACTCTCAGATTTACGCACCTCTGCTGTGCGAGCTACATAACATTTAAGTGCTCTGACTGGGCAGAGCAAATGTAGCTGTTTCTCCTCTTCATTACCATGAGGAGGGAGACAGAAACCGTCAAGGGTGATGATACGGGACCTAAAAGCAGTTGTTATGATTTTAGGGATGAAAGCAGGATTCGGTCGAAGCTCAGCTGAGCTTCCATCTCCTTGAATCTTTAAAAAGGAAGGAGAAACCGACAGGCCTGCCATATCACTTATTCTTAACGCTTACGTTAACGCCAACAGCAGTGCTGTTTAAAAAGACAAAAATTGGGAACAGAATGATGGTCCATGGGCAATTTATAATGGACCACAGGGCGGGCCCACAGCAGGTGGGCGTGGACTACAAGTCTTCAATGTTGGCGCGAAGCGCGAGGGATAAACCCAACAAAGCGAAGCTTTTAAAGGGCGAATGCTTACACGAAATAGAACTTCTGGCTATTTAGGATTTATTCAACATGAACAAAACCTTAATAAAGAATGAATAGTCTTCACTTTAGAAGGGTTCACAAATACACTTAAGTAACTACTAGCAACTGCCTTAATTAATGATGCATTGCAGGATTAATAGATAGTGAATTCATTTTGTCTGATTTCCCCAAGTGAAAAATAACTTGTGGCTATTTAGGATTTATTAAACATTAACAAAACCTTAATAAAGCATGAATAGTCTTCACTTTAGAAGGGTTCACAAATACACTTAAGTAACTACTAGCAACTGCCTTAATTAATGATGCATTGCAGGATTAATAGATAGTGAATTCAAACATTATTTAACAATTAGTACGCATTTAAATAAGTGTGTTAATTAATAGTGTATTAAGTGTGAATCATCCTTAATTAATGATGTTTTCAATGTTAATTAAATGTTTATTAATGCTTAAATAAGGCTAAATAATGTGTAGTTATTATAAAGTGTTACCGTACTGGTGTACTTGCTGTAAACGTAACACAACTCTTAACATGTTTTTTAAAGGATGCAATGTTAACTATATTACATTAGAAAAGTATTTGCTAAAATGATTCATTTGTTATGTACAATAGTTGACTGTTAACCTTCTTACAAGGTTAGTTTTTTGTGTGCACTATATCAGTTAATTTTGGATTAAACTACTGTTTCTATATAAATGTCACTTTTTTCATTATCAGGTTTTTAGAGAGTCAGAGTCAGAGAGTCTTTATTGTCATTTGCACCGCATGTGGTACATGTGATGAAAACGAGATTATGTACACGGGGTCCCAGTTACATCCAACAACAAATGCAAGAGAAAAACAGTAATAACATCTAGAATTAACTAAGAAAAACATCAACTAGTAATACACTAAGCCCTAATATAGTGGAAAAACATCATTATAAACAGCAGCACGAACATGAGTCTGTATGAGCAGATGGTCACAGATGAACACAGCAACAAGAAAACAGATCAGCATCAGCATGATGTGATATTTTGCAGTGTTTATTTTTATTTATTTATTCATGAGTCTAACAGCCTCAGGGTAGAAGCTGTTCCTCAGTCTAGTGGTTCTACATTTGATGCTCCTCAACCTCCGTCCTGAGGGGAGTGGGGCAAAGAGTGAGTGTGCTGGGTGAGTGAGGTCTTTCATGATGCAGGTGGCTCTTTTCCTGCATCTGGAGGTGTAAATGTCTGTGATGGTGGGGAGACTGACTCCGACAGACCTCTGTGCAGCCTTCACCACTCTCTGTAGAGCTTTCCTCTCTGCAACTGTGCAGCCTCCATGCCACACGTTGATGCTGGAGCACAGGACGCTTTCCACTGCACACCTGTAGAACGAGGTGAGAACTGGGCTGCTCAGACCAGCACGTCTCAGTCGTCTGAGGAAGTAGAGTCTCTGATGACCTTTCTTGATCAGGCTGGTGGTGTTGTTGGTCCAGCTGAGGTTATCATTCAAGTGTACACCCAAGTATTTGTAGCTGGAGACCACTTCCACTGCAGATCCACCTATTTTCAGTGGGGCGTGGGTGTGTTTGTTCCTTCTGAAGTCCACAATCATCTCCTTTGTCTTCTTCACATTCATGTGAAGATTATTCTCTTTGCACCAGCTCTCCAGGTGTTCCACCTCCTGTCTGTAGCTGGACTCATCATTGTTTGTGATGCATTAAAGATCGTTTCCTGTCTATTTCATTATTTGTTTTCGTTTATTGTATTTTTTAGAGATGCAGGTATTTTGGGCAGAGATGAATTTTCTTTGCAATAAACTACTGTTTATATCTAAATGTCACTTTTTTCATTATCAAGTTTTTAAAGATAGTTTCCTGTCCATTTAATTATTTTTCATTTACTGTATTTTATTAAAAGTTCTCAAGGTGCTTCATTTGTGAATCAGTAAAGTCTTTGTCAAAAGAAATGTCAAGCTCCAGGAGCTCAGTTGGTGTCCAGATAAACATCATTGTTAGCTGGACCTGGAGATGTGGATTTTTAATGCTTAGACTGGACTCTATGTTTGCCTTAAGGTAAATAAGAAAGTGCCCCACCTCTCTTAACATAACAGGACCAACCTTGTTACTGTGAAGATACTAATAAGCTTCAGAGCTTTTCAGATTGCTCATCGCTTCGCCATCTGAAACAACTGTCAACAAAGTAGCTAAGTATGCTAGTAGCTAAATATGCTAGTGTACGTTATTTTCAGCCACTTCTTCAATTCGTCCTCCCACCCCTCAATAGCTGTAGGTAGCGGTAAAACAATATCTCCACATTTGAGTTGTGATTGTTCGTGTTCCCACATATTTTATGACCTAAAACCTCTGACAAAACCGGTTAGCACGTTGCTAAAAGTGCCGGTTCTGACTTTCGGTGGAAGTCGTACACATAATTTGCGCAAGGCATCATGGGGGCTAGGAATAAGGTGGATTGAGTTTGTTGATTCCTATAAATATTTGGGTATCCTAGTCGATTCGCATCTCTCTTGTAAACTCCACGTGGAAAACCCAGTAAAGAAACTGAAAGTTAAACTGGGTTTCTTTTTCAGAAACAGATCATGTTGGTCACTGAATGCTAGGAAACGCTTTGTAACTGTGACTTGTTGATTGTCCAAGGAAAAACTACTGCTGCAACAGTAATTAACATCATTCTTTGTTTGTAACCAGGTATCTATTGTAAATGTGTCCTCGAGGCTCAATGGGATTAACCAGCCTAAATAAAGGTTGAATGGAAATATATATATATACATACAGTATATATACATACAGTATATATATATATATATATATATATACAGTATA
>JBBPBX010000951.1:0-12397 GCA_038048925.1 Garcialebias charrua | reverse complement strand
ATACTGTATAAGGGATGCACGGTATTATCGGCCTGGTATCGGTAACGGCCGATATTAACGTTAGTTTTCAATATAGGACATCGGCCATTCCATTAAAATGACTCGCTGATATAAAAGGTGCTGTTTTTGCTGCAACGGCAGCACTACGGGGTGACGTTGCAGCACAATGTGATGACTTTGCCACCGCAACGCAACGCAATGACGTCACCCGATCTCACGGCGGAGAGGAAAAATTCAAAATGTTGGCGGTACGGAAGTTTTATTTTTCGTTGGTGAGGATGTTGGATTCCAAATATTTGTGGACTATGATGAGCCTAGCTACATCATCCGTAGTCTGAGATATTTTTCCGACGTAACGTTACCCGAGTGACAACCGTCATTTCCGATGACGTTAAGAAGCTAATAGCTGATAGCATGTCTTGTTGGGTGAGTTTTACCACAGACATTTGGACATTATGTTAGCCTCATTAGCATGATTAGTCACAGCACAATGGATAGGCAAAAACATTGAACTTAAAAAGGCTGTCCTTCATGCATAGGAGTGCAGAAGATCCCACATTGCAGCTTGGAACCTGGAACAATCCTCCACAAGTGAGACATCATCGCAGGTGACTAATGCTAATAAATAACAGTTAACGTTTTTAATTTAATATACAGTAAGTTAAAGTGCTATGCATATCATATGACTATGCTGGTGAAGATTCTCAGTCGTCTAGGACATGATAAAATCAAAAAGGCGTTCAATACAAGATCAACTGGACTTTATTTGTTGCAGAAAACGTTTCGACTCCTATCCAGGAGGCTTTTTCAATTCCATGAACAAACTGTGCGAAGTTTGGAGTTATAACAGAACCACGCACCATCATATGTAAATTACACGCTGAGGTAACACATACATGTAAATTGACAGATCACACCTTAACAGTAGGGTGTTCCCTTGAGGTCTCTGACAGAAGACACAACACTGTATGTAAATTGACAAAAAAACATCTCCCAAATGAAAAAAATGAAAAACACCTTTTTTTGATCTTGTATTGAACACCTTTTTGATTATATCATATGACTGTTACTGAATATATGTCACCAGCTCTTACAGCTGTTGCACAATTTTTGTAGCAAATAAGCCTAAATAAGAGGGATATGTTCTGACAAAAGAACGTACATAAAATATTGGTATCGGCCGAATAAGTTTTAACATATCGGAATATCGGATATCGGCCAAAAATCCAATGTCGTGCATCTCTAGTATATATATATATCAATATGTAGGAAACTATGCTTAATAGTTTTTTATATTGGTTAAAAGTGCAGTACAGTTTTCTCAATTAATTAGGTGGCCAAAGATTGATTTGGTGTCCATTTTGTTTTTATAACAAAAGCCTAATCTAACCTTTAGTACTTTTGGTAAATGAGATGATGTAAGATGCAATTGATTAGAGTGACTATGTAGTGGGCATGACCGTGTCCACTTTGATACACCTGTGTATTTTTGAACTGTTCCAGAGATGACCTTTACTGACCTTTCAGTAAAACAAGACATTTACTACAAATCATTCCATTAGTTGTAATCTGAGAATATAGTCACCAAAAGAGACTATTTCTATCTTTGATTTTATTCTAATGTGATCAAAAGAATAACTTTTGCCATTTTCATGATATATGTTATATGCTGTTATTCTTTTAATATGGAGTATTACTGTGTCACTCCTGCTGTGATAAAGTTGAAGTCTCGGGTCACAGAGGCCCGACGGTTTTGTTTAGAAAGTCAGAAGACAGTTAATCTGTTGTTTTTCGTGAGAAGGGCTCCAGCTTTCTCTGTCTCTTCCTAAACAATTTCCTTCTCTGCGCTGAATTTCACCTTGAATAGTGATAACAAGTGGACCACTGAAAAAGACACAAGTCTCACTCCTCTCATGATCTTCTTTTAAGTTCTAGTTTTGCTGAAACGCTTCAGAGTCTACTGGGAACTTCAAAGAGATGTGAACCTTTCCCAAAGAGCTGGGGTACGTTTGGTCAAGAGCTAACGACCTTCGTCTTCAGTAAAGGACTAATAACATGCTGTTATGAGTCCACTTCGAACGAGCGTAAGCTCAAAACTTTGTTTATTCCTTCCTGGAATAAGTTTATCTTGAAGTCAGAGGCCTGAAGCTGACGCATTTTCTGATGGTCGATGCGGAACCCAGGAGACGTTGAAAACGTAAACTAGAACCAGATCGGACGAACTGGGCCTGAAGGACTCTGTGCATCTGAAAGGCTGGTGTCATTTCTTTATCAGACTCGTCGTCGAAGGTAAAGAGCTGTTTACAAACGTACCTGGATTTTAGCAGAAGTCGGATGAGAAGTGTCACTTTTGGTAACATGCTCAAGACAATTTCCTTTAAACCATCTCTCCATCTTCCTCCTATCTCCTCTCCCTCAATTCTAAGCTGGAAACTATTTAAGCTAAAGAGCCCTCAGACTAAATATGTTTAACACCCTGTATTTAGGTCTGTTGTGTTAAATTTAACTGTGCTGACGTGTTAAATTGAAAGAAGGTGAAATCATGTCAATCAAGTGTAATGGTGTTAATTTAGTTGATTTATTTTAAATAAATGATAGTGTCTTTGACATATCAAACTAAGTTAACGTCTCTGTCACTTAATGGCTTTATTTATTTATCCATCATAAAGATCACAGAAATGTTGGGTAAACTGAAAAAGAAAAGAATCCGTGAAATTACTATTCAATCTATGTTATTGTTATGTTATTGAACCGTTTACATATATATGCAATTTATCTTTTTCAACAGGAATATTTCCAGATAACATGAAAGTAGCAAAGGTAATTCCTCTTTTTAAAAATGGTGATAAATGTGTATTCAATAATTATAGGCCAATATCCTTATTACCACAGTTCTCAAAGATTCTAGAAAAACTATTTGTGTCCAGATTGGATCAATTTATTGATAAACAAAACATTTTAAGTAGCAGTCAATATGGGTTTAGAGAAAAAAACTCTACGTCAATGGCTCTCATGGATTTAATGGAACAAATAACTAATGCTGTCGATCATAAACAGTACTGTGTTAGTGTTTTTGTTGATCTAAAAAAAGCATTTGATACCATTGACCACACCATTCTCCTTGAAAAACTAAATAAATATGGTATTAGAGGACCAGCATTACAGTGGGTATCTAGCTATTTGAAGGACAGGAAACAGTTCGTGCAAATTAATGATGTTAAATCTGACCTCCGTGATATCACTTGTGGAGTTCCTCAGGGTTCTGTGCTTGGACCAAAGTTGTTTATTTTATATGTGAATGACTTGGTAAATGTGTCAGCACTACTTAAATGTGTTCTTTTTGCCGATGACACCACTTTTTTCAGTTCGGGTAATGACATAAAACAGATTTTGGATATGATGAAAACAGAATTTATAAAAATACAAACTTGGTTTAAATTAAACAAATTATCTTTGAATTTAGATAAAACTAACTACATGATTTTCAGTAACAAAAAGGGAATTGTTGATGACGATCCATTTGAAATTGAAGATGTTGTGATCTGTAAAGTGAGTGAAGTGAAGTTTCTGGGTGTTATCATTGATGACAAACTGACATGGAAACATCATGTAAATTCTATTAAAAAAAAACTAGCTAGAGCAATTGCAGTACTGTATAAAGTCAGGGATTTTTTAATTGATAAAGCTTTACATATGTTGTATAACACAATCATTGCTCCACATTTAATCTATTGTATTGAGGTTTGGGGAAAAGCATGCAAAACTATTACAAAGCCTGTTTTTATTTTACAAAAGAGAGCTGTAAGAGTAATCACCAGAAAACATTTCACTCACCCTTCAAACACCTTGTTTATTCAACTAAACTTATTGAAATTCCAGGAATTGGTAGAATATAGTATTTTATCAATTATGTATAGGGCTCATAATAACACATTACCTTTAAATATCCAAAGAAATTTTATAAAAAGACAAAGTTATTACAATCTCAAAGGGACAGAGATATTCATCAAACCACAATTCAGAACCAGCTTAAAAGGACGGTCTACCTCAATTCAGGGAATTCGATTGTGGAATGCTCTGGAGAGTGATGTTAAAAATGAAAAATCAATGTATACATTTAAGAAAAAGGTCAAAAAGGACTTGCTCAAAAACTATATATGATGTAATCTTGCGTGTTTGTGTATTACAATTATGTTGTACTTATGATGTACGGTACGTTTGTGTATTACAGTTAGAAAAATTAAGTAGAGTTATTCATTTTATGAAGCAGTTTGTGTATTACAGTTAGAAAAATTAAGTAGAATTATTCATTTTTGTGATGAATTTGTGTATTACAATTAGGAAAATTAAGTAGAATTATTCATTTTGTGAACATCTTGATGTTGTGCCATCTTTTAGTTTGTGTATTTCAATTAGAAAAATTAAGTAGAATTAAGTAGAATTATTCATTTTATGATCTAGTTTGTGTATTACAGTTAGGAAAATTAATAAAAAAAAAAAAAAATAGGAAAATTAAATAAAATTATAAAAAAATAAAATAAAATAAAAAAATAAATAAAAAAATTAGAATTAGAAAATTAATTAGAATTATGGGTGATGTAGTTTGTGTATTACAGTTAGAAATATTAAGTAGAATTATTCATTTTGTGATCTACAGTAGTTTATGTATTTCAGTTAGGAAAATTAAGTAGAATTATTCATTTTGTGATGTAGTTTGTGTATTACAGTTAGGAAAATAGGTAGAACTATTCATTCTGTGATGTTGCTTGAAAGTTATCATTGGTTGAACAAACTGTGAAATAGGGGCAGATATAATAAGATTTCATCTTCTTTCTGCTCCCTTCATTTTATCCTACTTGTAATCTTGTATCTGATGAAACTGTCTTGTATTGTTCTTTTAAAATGAATGAATAAACATCAAATCAAATCAAATCAAATCAAATCTGAATAAGTAAATTAATTAAGGATAAAGAGGTCAGCTTAATACTGACCCCTGTTAAAATCCTTTACATCTGGGTAGCACTATATGTGTTTAAAGACACAATATAGGGTCTCCCTCATGTTTGCTTCAACTATAATCCATCCAGATACTCCAGTATGTCTAGGATGATGCACTTTTGATACGGTCGAACCCTAAAAGTAAAAAGAATATTTTACCTGAGAGATTTTGGCTACACAGAGAAGTGAGGTGCACTCTGAAGTATCACCTTCCAGTCTTTGACAGGAGACACAGTTCTACTCATAAGCAAGAAAGGAACTGAAGAATGGACTTAAAAGAGAAAAAGCCTTTAAAATATATAGTCATCTTTTCAATTGTGTGGAATAACAAGGGGCTTAGAAATATAGAAGCAAAGATGTTAAATGAGTGCTCTTCGGCTTTGATTTTTTTTCTTTTGCCAGTTTTAATTTATTAATTTATTTTATCTCCAGTCTCTCTTGTTCCAGGTTCTCACTTCCACCAGGCAAATTGTTTTTAGAGTGCCTTTCTAAAAAAAAAGCCACCCGTAAAGCAGCAGAACCTGAAGATGCTCAGAGATGTTCTAAAGGAATATCCTTAAAAGCTCAGGCGTTCCTTGACATCTTTCATCCCTCTCTTCCAGGTTGTGGAGCCAGTTAGTAAAACAAACAACTACACAATGTCTAATTAACGCTAATACTAAAAGATTTTCTGTAGTATGTGGTGTAAATGGACTGTACTTATATAATTGTACAAATCATTCTAAAGAGATTTATCAGTGCTTTATCACATTCATACACCGATGGGACACACATCAGAGGCAATGAGGGGTTCAGTGTCTTGCCCAAGGACACTTTGGCATGTGACTGCTAGTGGATTCGAACCCCCAACTCTTGCATTGGAGGACAAATGCTCTTTGCACTTTGAGATTTTCACTAATAAAAAGTGCGTTATAAATTGAATTCATTATTATTATTATTATTAACCACACAGCCACAGCCGCCATGTACATGACTATAGTTTGATGACTCTGTCTGCCTTCACTTATTTTAAATCATGGTCTCTTGTGTCAGGCTTAGTTTGGACATAAATAAACTGCAGCTGCTTGAATTAAAACTTTGTAAACAGGATCTTAAATTTCATGATAAAACTGGTCACAGATTTTAACGTCCACAGTATCTGTCCTTCAACTTGGGCTCACACGGGTAATGTTTTGAGCCCCCTACTGTACACAGTCCAAACAAATAGCAGCTCTGGATAAACAGCCAGGCAGTCATATTGATGAGCTTCCTGACATCATGGCTGTGGTGAGATTGATAGCCCAAAACGATGAGTCACTGTACTGTAGAGCTGTCATCGGGCCGGAAATCCACGGCCCTACCCTACCCGAGCCCTTAGTTTAATTACCCAAGCCCGAGGGAGCCCGCTGATTTCCTAGAAATCACCGCCCGACCCGACCCTACCCGATTAAAAAAAAAACAACAACAACAAAAAAAAAAAAAAACACTACGTTTATTTATTAAGCTTTTACTGCGTTCTCCCACTCAGCAAAAGAACTTGATGTTGTTCTTCTGTGTTTTGATGGAGGAGGTGTGAGCGCGCTGCTCGCAGTGACTTTTGAAGCTTCAGGAATGTCAGGAATGCGGCAACTTGTTCCGCCGCAGATGAGAGCAGTGTGCGGACGTGAGCGTGCACCTGACGCACGTCAGCTGGTGACATAATTTTGAGCTTGTTAAAGTTAGGCCACAGAAATAATGCAACTCTGTGCAAGTCGTGGATAATAATTTTGCGCTCCAGCACTTCTGCATGTCGCGCAGAAACACCTGCTGCGGAGAGTCTGTGTGTGAGGACTGGCAGTGTTGCTTCAGTTTCTCATTCCAGAGACAAACCAGGTTGGTGGGATATTTGTCACCCTCCAGTTCTCTCTGTGCACGGTAAAATGGTTCGAGAAATGTCACTAAAAAGTCCAGCATGTCGGGGGAGACGCTGTCCAGGCGCGCACCGCGCGCCTGCTCTCTGGCTGAGTTTGCGCTTTAGTGGCTGCGCTGCGGTTTTCACCATCTAAATTCACTCTATTAATTATTTCCTCATCAATAAACTTACTGCCTTATATTCTTTACAAGCAGATTAAAACAATTTTATATTGTGTGCATTTTTATTTAGTTTTGTTTGTGCTGTATGATTAAAAAAAACCACATCAAAGCCCGAGCCCGACCCGCGGCCCGCCAATCAAACGCAAAAATATGGCCCTACCCTATACCCGAAGTCGGGTAGGGCTCGGGTAGGGTCGGGCTCGGGCAAAGAAACGACACCTCTACTGTACTGGCAGGAGGGTGAAGAATTCATGATTCGAAGCAGAACAATCTTTGCATCAATGTAGGGAACACCGGGGACATTGTTCTGGACTTTAAGACTACACTGCTTCACCCCTTTTATCGAAGCAGCTACCATGTCAACTATGTGCAGTTTTAAGTTTTTCGAAGTACACATTTCCAATAAAAAATGATGCACACTGAGCATCGTAAAAAAGGCCCATTAATGACCATATTTCCTCAGGAGACTGAAGTAGGCTGGCTTCAGCACTCCAGTATGAATGACATTTCATCAGTGTGAGGTGGAGAGTACCCTCATCGTCTCCATCACCACCCGGGACAGGAACGACTCTGCTACTGGCAGGAAGTGCTGCACAGGCTGCTTAACTCTGCCCCCAAAATAACTCCCTTCCATTGAGGACATGTACACCAGAGGAGAACGTCTTGTAGGGCCCTTCCCACCTTGAACTCTAACTTGAACCACACTCCTCATTGATCGTCGCCTCCTTTGCTGCTGTACTGCTTCTACTGTCACTGGGATATATAGCTTTTTACTATAGGCTTTTAGTGACTTGTTTTTAGTGCACTAACATTTTCTAATGCTTTACATTATGTATACTTCACAGCTGTTATGGTTCACTCCTAGACCTCGACACAAATCTCATGTATAAAAGTGTAGTGTGACAACTAAAACTTAACCTTTCCCCAAAAGTTTCCAAAGGGAATTTTGCACAAGAGTCATTGCTGGCCAGTGTATAAGTCCATCGTTATATTTTCACCTATTCTTTATTTTGTTTGTCCAAATAAAAGACAAGCAGTTGTTTCAAACATCCATACTCACATTCTTTACTGAATTGCTTTACTACTCTTCTGATTTCATTACCCTTTAAACAAGTTCAATAGTCCTTTTCTTTTAACCCAACAGTTTGTAAACAGAACAAGTGAGAGTCTCTCTTTAAGTTGCTTATGAACATTTATAAACTTCTAAATGAGTTGGCCACGTCCCACAACAATAGGAGCTTTCATAAACAAAGTGGACCCATAGGAGGTGTGGAGTGTAACTCAGGAGTGCTGATGTGGAGCACTACACATAAAATGTGTCTTGGACATGTCTCATTATAACTCCCGCAGGTATCCGGTCACCCAATTTGCCTGTCAATAAGAGCAAGTTTATTTAAAAACCTTCTGATGGAACACAGTTAAGTGCTGTATCTCTTGAGAACTACAAAGGTGTCCTTTTGTTAGGCCCAGACTACACAACAAACAACAATTTTATGCTGCATTTATACCTGCCATCTACAAGCAAACAACATTTTTCGTGAGAAAAACAAAATAGAATCTTTACTGCCATTATACAGAAAATGTAAAAAATCATATGCAGTCCCAATAAATGAAAAATCAGCAATGCTACTTTATTACATGACATTTTTCCAGTAGACAATCATAAAAAACACCTAATAATTGATCAGTATAGAAACATCAAACTCAATTTTTAAATTTTTAAATCAAATAGCAAAACTTGACACAATATGCAAAGATTTTCAACTCTAATAAGTGATGGGTGGTGGCAGTCAAAGAATAAACATACCTAAACAACAAAAATGTTAATTTTTCATTTCATATATTCATCTTTTAGTAAACTCACAGATGAGTGCAAACCCAAGGTTGAAATGAAATTACATTTTTAGTAATGATGATGAATCACAAAAAACAAGTTAAAATATTTAAAAAAGCTACAGTCTACCACATTTTTTCATTTTGACTGTTTTTTTCACAGTGTAGTGTATCCACCAAGAGAATATTGAAAAAAAAAAAATCACTTCAATTTTTAAACGTGATTTTTGTGGGATGGGTGGTGGGATGGGTAGTGGCCAAGGGCGCAGACCCTGGCGTTCTGGTTCTCGGCTACAGAAGCTGGCTATTGGGATGTGGAATGTCACCTCTCTGGTGGGGAAGGAGCCTTAGCTGGTGTGTGAGATTGAGAGGTTCCGGCTAGAACTAGTCGGACTCACCTCAACGCATGGCTCTGGAACCAGTTTCCTTGAGAGGTGTTGGACACTCTTCCATTCTGGAGTTGCCCCTGGTGAGAAGCACAGAGAAAGAGTGGGCATACTTGTTGCCCCCCATCTTAGTGCCTGTACGTTAGGGTTCACCCGGTGAACGAGAGGTAGCCTCCCTATGCCTATGTGTGAGGGGATGGGTTCTGACTGTTGTTTGTGTTTATGTGCCAAACAGCAGTTCAGATTGCCTACCCTTTTTGGAGTCCTTGGAGTGGGTACTAAAGAGTGTGCCTCCTGGGGACTCCCTTGTTCTACTGGGGGACTTCACCGCTCACGTGGGCAATGACAGTGAGACCTGGAGGGGTGTGGTTGGGAGAAATGCCCCCCGATCTGAACCCGAGTGGTGTTCTGTTATTGGACTTCTGTGCTCGTCATGGATTGTCCATATGTAGCCCACCTTTACCCTCTGTCTGTAGGTAAGGGCCTCCTAGATTCTTATATTTAGCATTAGACTAAATGTTAACTACTCTTAATTGCTGAACTTTTAATACACACTGTGGTCATCTCACACACACTCTGTTTAACTATAAATAACCAAACCATAAGTAAAATATAAACTCAATTTACTGAACATGTTTTAAAGATTGAACAACTTATACAATATGACACAAAAACGGTATCTGTAGGCAGATTACTCACTGTAAAGCTTCAACTAAGTGAGGGGCCCACTCACCAATCACACACAGACACCTGCTGGCTTATCTAACTCTAAAACATTGACGTTGCAGGCCTGAGCGATGCTTGGGAACGGTGAGGCCCAAAAACTTAATGGCCGCTTCACTCATTGAGCAAATAAATAAACCAAACAGTACCTGGTTTAGTAGTTCACTACAGACCCTGGTCCCAGTTCAGGCGAAGAGGAAATCCAAACCAAGATGGTGATGCAATCAGCTGTCTGCAGGTCCAGGTTTAACTTCAATGAGCAATGTAATCCAGAGGAACTCTTCTGGCAGTCCATAAACACTCCAGTTCTGACCAATCTTCACCTCCAGGCCGGAATGATGAAGATGCAGTCTCCCCAGCAAGCTGAACAAGCTACACTAGGTTTACTGTGCAGCATTCACTGAACTAGTGAATGCTAAATGTTTAATGTTAAACTGCCTCAAAGTGCAAAAACACAGCACTGTAGGACACACTTCAAGCTGAAATTGTCCCTTGTAGTCCCAAAAACCATCAAACAGGTCTCCACTGACAATCACTGTGTTAGCAACCAGGAAACTTATTTAATTAGTCCAAAATGCAGCACACCTGTCAACTCTGGTGTGCTTGGCTTTCATCAAGTTCAAAACCCTGACTGCTCACACTTCCTTTTGGCTTTTCACAATAAAGCAGAAATAAAATACAAGCAACAAAATGTTATGCTTTCTTGCTTTTAACTTACACTTGTGTATTTTAAACAGTGTTAAAGCATATTACAACATAAATAAATGAAATACAATTGTAGCTATATTTACAACATATTTAACTTAGGAGTTTTTAGACCTAAAATGATTGTCTGGGTTACACTCTCCCCCTTCTAAATGTCCAATGTCCTCATTGGTCCAACCAGTATATCTATGACAAGGTTTAAGTTTTACCAATGTGTATGGTAACACCTCTATGCACTATAGTAAGTGGTTGATCTCTAGATTTACCTGGTTGATCATAAGTAAGTCTGATGACAGGTTTAATTGTACGTCTGGGTCTAGATATTGTTTGTGCCAGTACTTCGTTGAATGGACTTGGTTGTCGTGCATCTTCTTCACTTGTGGCAAGTTCAGGCTCCGAGTCTGATTCAGAGGTACCAACTTGCTCACGGTCCTCTTCAACAGGATGTTCTCCTTCTGAGACATCGTCATTCACGCTCATGTCTCTGTCAATTTGTTCAGCTATGTCATGACTGCTTTCATTCCTCTCCTTGAGTATCTGTTCAAGGTATGTTCTGTAGGATCTTTGCGGTCTTGCATACTGAAACTCGGAAGACTCAGATGACAGTTCACTTTCCATTTCTGCTGAATGGTCTACAGGGATATGCTTGTTGCGAAGATTTCTTTGTGTAGGAGGCTTTTCCACTACATCTGGCATAGGGAACCTCACAAGATCTCCAACTGGTAAGAGATTATCTCTGTGCAGTGTTTTCACTTTTCCACTGCCATCTTGGAGTTTCAACTTGTACACTGGTAAGTTTGGCAGTTGCTCAAGTATGACATAGGGATTGTTATTCCAACGATTTTCAAGTTTGTGTTTTCCTTTCAAACCAAGGTTCTTTATCAAGACTCTGTCTCCTGGTTGAAGGTTCTGGAATCCCAATCTTTTGTCATAGGCTTTCTTGTTACGAAGGTGAGTCTTGTTCGAGACATCGATAGCCATTTTATAAGCCTTTTGCAGGTCTTCTTTCAGCTGTGTAACATAAGCTGAATGCTGGGTTACTCCTTTGTCGTCAGGGCAGGTACCAAAGCATAGATCAACAGGGAGTCTGGCTTCTCGCCCAAACATAAGGAAATATGGGGAGTAACCAGTGGAGTCGCATCTGGTACTGTTGTAAGCATGTACAAGAGGGACAACATGCTGGCTCCATTGACGTTTCTTTTCTTGATTCAAGGTACCTAACATTGACAGTAGGGTTCTATTAAACCGTTCTGGTTGAGGGTCACCCTGGGGATGATATGGTGTTGTCCGGGATTTCCGGATCCCCAACATTTGTAGAAGTTCTTTAATGAGTCTGGACTCAAAGTCTCTGCCTTGATCCGAATGAATACGTGAAGGCAAGCCGTAGTGAATAAAAAACTTTTCCACAAGAGTTTTGGCAACTGTAAGGGCTGTTTGATTTCTAGTAGGAAAAGCTTGGGCATACCTCGTAAAGTGGTCTGTTACTACAAGCACATTGCTTATTCCCTTTGAGTCGGGTTCCATAGAAAGGAAATCTATGCAGACAAGATCCATGGGGCCTGTACTCACAATCTGGTGTAGGGGTGCAGCTCTTTGACATGGTGTTTTCCTTAGAATGCACTTTCCACAGTTTTTGATGTACTGCTCCACGTGCATGGCCATTCTAGGCCAGAAGAACCTACTCCTGAGCATGTCGGTTG
>JBBPBX010000950.1:81912-107891 GCA_038048925.1 Garcialebias charrua | reverse complement strand
TTAACATGTTTTTAAAAGTGTTCAATTTAATTCTCAGTGTTTGTGATATACAGTTTGTGGTGTTGAATAAATAAATACATTAAAAATAAACCTGGTGTCTTCATTTTCACAGCACGTTACGCATTGTTTAAATAACGTAACGAGTCCAGATAAAAGCTCAGATAACTTTATATATCTCCCACGCTAACATAAATACTGTTTATTATTGTAAAACTGTTAAAATTTAGCACATATTTATTTATATATATTTATGTTATTAATTTAGCACAGCGTGACACGTGAAAAGTCCGCCTGCCCTGACTGTCCGCGCGTGCGTGCTGCGTGCATGTGGTTGACACAAAAGATCAGCGGGAGATGTTTACATTATCAACGGGGGGTCAGCGAAAAAGATCCACTCTGGAGGGTGGGTTCAGAAACCATCGGATTCAAAGAGGGGGCCAGTGGACTCGTGTCGACGATAAGCAAAGACGCAGAGAGAAAGGAGCGGTTTCACTCAAAATATGCGCCGTGTAAACAGGGCCTAAGCTGATGTGTTTGGGCGTTGCAGTTACCTGTTTGGTTTCTGGTTCCAGCGTCCGTGCCCACGCTGCCGTTCTCTTGCTGGGCTGACAGGGTCTTCAGGATAACGTGGGAGGCCCCGAGACGAGGCAACGTGACATGGGTTAGGTGGGGCAGCGAGTGTTTCTTGGCAAACAGCTGGCTGGTTTCTCGCCTCTTCCTTAGGAAGCCGCCCTCGGGGAAGAGCACTATCCACTTCCTGTCACGGCTGTGGTAGTATTTCTCTAGGTGCTCTTTCAAGTAGATCAGCTGCTTGTCTCTGTAAGCTTTACCCTTAAAAGAAAAAAAAAACAGCAGATTATACAGCATACAAAACAAATACAACAATAACAGTCACAACAACAACATTTTAAGTTTAGTTGGAATCTGTAACAAATTAAAGGCCCAGCATTCAGTGAAGGAATGCATATCACCCACCACCTTTCATGCCAAAGTTTTAGGCTAAGCTTATTTTGTATTTGTAATAGCTTTAAATAAAAAAAATAAAATAAAAAAAACTAAGACTAAAAATATTTTGCACAAAATATTTTACAAGGTCAAAATCTTAAAAGGCAATTACTGAGCCAATAGTGTAGAAAAACAACATCAAAGGAATAAAAACAAAGCTAAGCCTTTGTTAGCTGCAGAGCAGAGTAGTACAGTACTTAGAATGGCATCAATGGTTCGACAGAGGCGGATGCAAAACTCGATGGCCTTGACAACATTAGGAACATTAGCAAAGATGGGATGAGGAGGAGCAGTATTGATCTTTGGTTAGGCCCGATCAGAAGTACTGTAATATTAAATATGTTAGCGCGGCTGCGCTCAACGTGTTGTTAACTGAGCTCATCAGTGGAAGTGTCCGTAAAACGACTGCCACATTACAACAGTTTGAGATTAAATTGCTACAGTATTACTTTGCCTCAAATAAAAATGTTTCAATCATTCTGCTCTGCAGAGACAACTCGGCAAGAAGGACATCCATCTACCGGTAAACATTAGGACCGCTGCTACAAACCATCTACATGAACTAAAGAAAAGTGTACTCCACACCATTGTTTTTCACACAAGAAGTAACTCCAGTTCTTTCCTTATGCAGCCCCTGCATATAATATATGTATCAAATTACCTGTAGTAAACAATAGCTATGTTTACATGGGCAAAATTCTTTGACAGGATTGAAATGTTTTCTGATTAATCTAAAAAAGCTAAGTCTGGTCCTCTGGACATTCAAAAAACAAAACAAAACAAAGCAACAAAAAAAAAAAACTGTAGAAACGTTTCGTCTTTCGTCCGAAAGACTTCCTCAGTCTGAGAAGCTGTATTCAGCTCAGTCTTATAAATAGCACCCTCTCACAGTGGATCTAACGATCCATCGTTAGGCTGATGGTCCTCCTTGATCATGTGAGCAGCTGGTTTCGGCTGTCATCAGCCAACTGGTTGATCCACTGTGAGAGGGTGCTATTTATAAGACTGAGCTGAATACAGCAGCTCAGACTGAGGAAGTCTTTTGGACGAAAGACGAAACGTTTCCACAATTTTTTTTGCTTTGTTTTGTTTTTTGAATGTCCAGAGGATCAGACTTAGCTTTGTTAGATTTTTCTACCTGGATTATTGAGCATGCATCAGGGTGTTTTCTGATTAAATAATTCAAATGTACTGTTTACATGACCACAATCCGTTCACGACAAGTGTTTACATGCAGCGGGTAAACTCTCCTTTTAAAAAACTACAGAAGTTCTATTTCCGTGATGAACGCAAACAAACCTGAGCGCCCAAAATGGACCCACGCCAGGTTTTAATGATGGTGGAGATGTTACTGCACTCCCTGATTGAGCTACAGGTAATACAGATCATTTTGAGCTCTTTCATAGTTTCTAATAGAAATGTTGTATTGCTCACCGACCAGTTTTACTTCCCCGACATGGTAATATTGTTAGCATTAGCCAGGCGGAAATACGTGAGGTTGACATAGGTTGCACATGAACAGTGCAGTCAGTTTTCCACAATCGGAATAAAATGACCAGATTACTAAGTGTTTACATGCACACCGTTTGGATTATGAATCATCATAAACCACCCCTCTCATCAGCTATGTTTACATGGACATACGTAATCGGATTAAATGGCCAGTCGGGGAAAAAAATGCATCATGTAAACGTCCCATTTGGATTATTCGTTGTCGATTCAGCTCGATCCGATGAATTTGTAAACTGAATGAGACGGGTGGTTCATAACGATTCATAATCCAAACAGTGTGCATGTAAACACTTAATCTGATCATTTTATTCCGATTGTGGAAAACTGATCTGACTGTTCATGTGACCTATGTCAACCTCACGTATTTCCGCCTGGCTAATACTAATATGTCGGAGAAGCAAAACTGGTTGGTGAGCGACAACATTTCTACTAGAAACTTTGAAAGAGCTCCAAATTATCTGTGTTACCTGTAGCTCAGTCAGGGAGTAACGTCTCCACCGTCAGTAAAACCTGTCGCAGGTCCATTTTGGGTACTCAGGTTTGTTTACGTTCATCAGTAGAACTTCTTCTTCTATGTGTTTTTTAAGGAGAGTTTACAACTCTGCGCATGCATATACCGTATTCTCCGACGTATAAGTCGCACCTTTTTGCCTACATTTCTAAGCCCTGCGACTTATAGGCCGGTGCGACTTATACGTCGATTTTTCCAATATTTTGGTCATAATTTGACTTTGGTCAAAAACTCCAAAAATGGTGCAGTACCAGTTTCGGCCGCTATGGGCGCTAAGAAACCCTTTACAGTACCTACACTGTTGACATCTGCCTGGTCCAAAAATGGTGCAGTGACACAGAAGATGAAGACTTCAATGGTTTTGAATAAATAAATAAAAACCATAAAATAAATACAGTATCTGTTTCTGTCATCATTTTAAACTGAGACACGTTTTTTACTGTAATGTCAGCTAATAAAAATATATTTTTATGTGTTTATCTTTAAAGATAAATGATGAAAGACACAAAATATACAAAAATTATGTTCATTTATTAATGAAAAGTTCAACTAAGACACATCAAACAAAATACTGTAGTTTTTATGTGATAATCTTGTCAAAAGTCCTTCCAAACAATTTGGCAGCCAGTCCAAAATAATGTTCATTTATTAATGAAAAGTTCAACTAAGACACATCAAACAAAATACTGTAGTTTTTATGTGATAATCTTGTCAAAAGTCCTTCCAAACAATTTGGCAGCCAGTCCATTTTGGGCAAAACACCAGTTCACGTGAGGTGCGACCTATAGGCCGGTGCGACTTATAGGCCGATGCGACTTATACGTTGATTTTTCCATTTAATTGAGCATAATTAGGTTGGTGCGACTTATACTCCGGTGCAACTTATACGCCGACGAATACGGTACTTCTATTCAGAATAAAAGCCCGCTGCATGTAAACGCTAGTCGTGAACGGATTGTGTCCAAGTAAACAATACATTCAAATTATTTAACCTGAATACATTTCAATCTGGTCAAAGAATTTTGTGCATGTAAACAGCAATTCAGATTGCAAATTCATTCGGATCGAGCTGAATCAACAAAGAATAATCCGAATGGGACATTTACATGACACTTTTTTTCTTTCTCCGAATGGCCATTTAATCCGATCACTTATGTAAACATAGCTACTGTTTAGTTTGCAGTCAGGATCTGATGTAGCTAATTACCGGTATCTGTTTTTCTTCAATGTTGTTAAAGCTGCTATATGTAACTTTTCTAACAATATATTTTTAACATATTTCTTCACTCTGTCACTAGATTGATGTTAGAGAGGTAATCTCTGAAAAAAACTAAAAAAAAATATTGTCCCCTTGCTTCTCCAGGTGGTAAATAAGCATTTCTAAAAAGAAAAAGTGACCCGCCATTTTCCAGCCAATAAAAACAAAGTTTGTAACCAGCCAATAAAAACCGAGCTTGAATTTGAATCAGCCAATAAAAACAGAGCTTGAATTCAAATTTCAACAGACCACAAGGGGGCAGAGCCATATATGGCTCTGAGGGGGAGGGATCAGAATGCTTTGCTTGTTGAAATTTTTTCTAAGTTCTGCTGTTCTACAGAAACTGCAGACTGAACCTTTAAGCCAACTGTCTCGTAAGTGTTCGAGTAGCTCAGCCTAATCTTGCCCGCGCTCCTTCGTGCTTAATTCAGTTCACTCGAATTACATTTTACTGAGCTGAAACAACACAAAACAGGACTGCAATAAAACAGCGCCCCTAAAGGGCTCAGATGCTCAAATTATGTTCAACCAGTTTGGGAAGGAGCTGGTTACATTTGTAACTCTGAACTGTCCCTCGGTGTAAGTACGAGTGAATTGTTTGTCTCTATGTGTCCCTGTGATGGACTGATGACCTGTCCAGGGTGTCCCACACCTCTCGCACAGTGACTGCTGGATATGGGCACCAGTGACCCCCACGACCCATAAAGGAGGAAGTGGATAAAGATGATGGATGGATGGTTATACTGTACTCCACTGATTGGCAGGATGAAGTTTATAGACTGTTCTGTTGTTAAATGGTATTCAGCTAAAAATAGACGTTTTTCAAAACACGAGGGTGTTTCAGCGATAACAACTAATTAATGCTCAAAATCTGTAAAGTCGTCTGTGAAGCCTTTACTCTTGTAATTAAGGTCAGTTGGCTGTGGCGGCCGTCTTGAATGTGATTGGCCCCAACTGTTTATCAGCTGGAACATCCAAAGTATTTCCTGAAGGTTTCGTTAAAATGTGCCAATCAGTGCATTAGATATTATCTTAACAACATTCAGAGTTGACTCAAAAAGATTAATGGCCAAAAGCATTTAAACATAAAGTACATAGAAATCTGTTAAGGCTTGGGGCTATTCAACTAATTGCTCTGGGGGCCACAGTTACTAGCCGTGTTTCCATCAAGGTTTCTAGATGCACATTTTGAAGCATCGCATCAGAAAAGCTGAATGGAAACGGCAAAATTCGAGTTAACTTCCTCTAATTCGCTCAAAAGTTGATACGCTCGCTTGAGGTGGTTTTTGGGGGTTTCGAAACAGAGCTGATGCGCAAAACGACAGATGGAAACAGATTTGCCGACTCAGTTCTGCCGTAGCGAACATTCACGTCACGTGACTGATCAGCTGTTTCCGCTCCGGACAACATGTAACATCGCTAAAACTAGTTGGCATGACAGAATAAATACAACTTGCCCGATAGCAACACATACCTGAAATATTCTCTCCATTTTGCCGAGATGTGTGGTCGGGTTCTGTTTTCAACCGCTACTTCCTGTTTACTGTAGACATGCGTAACGCTGACGTCTGACGTAATGACGCTGACGTCTGACGTAATGACGCTGACGTCTGACGTAATGACGCTGTGCGTGGCCTGGTAGATGCGCATCAAGCCAGTTGATGGAAACACTTCTGATCAGCATTAATTTGTATTTACATTTTTGCGAGATTTCAAAAATTAGCTCAAAATTCGAAATGAAAATAGATGGAAACACGGTTATTGAAAGCCCAGAGCTCAGGGGCCAAAAATCCAGAAGTTATTAGCCGTTTTTCCATCAAGGTTTCTAGATGCGCATTTTGAAGCATCGTATCAGAAAAGCTGAATGGAAACGGCAAAATTCGAGTTAACTTCCTCTAATTCGCTCAAAAGTTGATACGCTCGCTTGAGGTGGTTTTTGGGGGTTTCGAAACAGAGCTGATGCGCAAAACGACAGATGGAAACAGATTTGCCGACTCAGTTCTGCCGTAGCGAACATTCACGTCATGTGACTGATCAGCTGTTTCCGCTCCGGACAACATGTAACATCGCTAAAACTAGTTGGCATGACAGAATAAATACAACTTGCCCGATAGCAACACATACCTGAAATATTCTCTCCATTTTGCCGAGATGTGTGGCCGGGTTCTGTTTTCAACCGCTACTTCCTGTTTACTGTAGACATGCGTAACGCTGACGTCTGACGTAATGACGCTGACGTCTGACGTAATGACGCTGTGCGTGGCCTGGTAGATGCGCATCAAGCCAGTTGATGGAAACACTTCTGATCCGCATTAATTTGTATTTACATTTTTGCAATATTTCAAAAATTAGCTAAAAATTCGAAATGAAAATAGATGGAAACACGGTTATTGTCTTTAAGTACCTAAGCTTGTTTTACAGTTTAAAATCTAGTTTTATTTTAAAATGAAGACATTGGTGGGCCGAAATGAGCTCACTAGTCGGCCTGATTCGGCCCCCGGGCTGCCATTAGCCCTGGCTTAGAATATGTGATGGGGATCACACTTCCAATTTTACAGGTAGTTTAATATCTGTATAACATCAACTGTTAAGGCCAGTTGGCTGTGATGGCCATTTTGAATCGAGCTAACTCTAGAGCTAATCAGCTGTATATCCAATGAATGAGTTCACTAAAATTCTTCCAGTTGTTCATGAGGTTGTTTTTGGCTATAGACACACAAAAACACACACGCAGACAGACAAAAACGTCACTGTCAGTCTTTGTCATTTGGCTGCAGGTAATAAATACCTGTGACAAAACGTAGCAGACTTTAAACTGCATCTTATCTAAACTTTAAAATGATAACAAAGGTGTAACTCAAGCGTTAGTTTTTCCATTACCGTAGTTTGTACGGTGAGGCTGACAAACTGGCAGCATGTAATCATAAATTAGTTGCTTCTTGTAGTGGCACAAGCTCCTAGCTGGAGTGTTAATTACTGTAAACAATCAAAGGATTTATGACATGAGAGGCCATGAATTTTCCTGATTGTAAACATACACAACATACACACATTTTACTTGCACAACTACATTTATAGTCTTTATGATGAACAAATTTATAAGCTAGCCCTGGAAGAAGCACCGTCAGCATTTTCTTTTGCTTTTTCTCATATTAGCTAGAAGCTATTTTGTCACTTTATTATGAATATTTTGACATCAGGGATGCTAAAAATGAAAGGCATTTTATGCAAACCTATATCCCTATATGATCCAGCTCATGAATTTCTAACTGTAATGAGACGTGTTTGCAGTTGTGGAAAACTCCACATTTAATATAATAATACAGTAACAGTTCCAGAATAATAGTTCCAGAAACTCGCCTTAAGCGCAGGGGTGACAGGGCGTTCTCTGTGCAGGCCCAAGACTCTGGAACGAGTTACCGCTGCTCATCAAACAGGCCCCCTCCCTCTCGGTTTTCAAATCCCGGTTAAAAACTCACTACTACTCCATCGCTTTCAATGCCAGCTGATTTGTATTGGATCGTTTGATTTATGATCTGCAATGTTTTTATGTTTTTCGTGTTGTACTTCATTGTCTGTGTTGCCTGTTGCGTGTTTGTTTGTCCAGCACTTTGGTGTGGACTTGTTCCTGTTTAAAGTGCTTTATAAATAAAATGGTATGGTATGGTATGGTAATATGGTTTCCTTAGAAAGATTTATTGAGTTTCTTTCTATGTACAAAGTACAGTACAGTACATTGATTGTTCCAGGGGTGTGTAGTTGCATTCAGTCCCTAAAAGTGTGGCCAACAGGGTGGCAGAACTTTAAGAGTAAACTGTGAATTAGATTTTTATTTATTTATTTAACATTTATTTATATAGGTAGTCTCATTGAGTCATGAGGACTAATTTTCAAGATAGACCTGTTTTTTTAGACAGACAACAATATACAACAATAAAAAGCAACTAAAAGTGTTGTAAAAACACTTTTACTGTTAGTAGCATGGTCCTGTTAGCAGTGAGGTTCTCTTAGCAGCATAGTCATATTAGCAGCATGGCCTGTTAGCAGCATGGTACTGTTGTTAGCAGCATGGTACAGTACTGTTAGCAGCATGTTACTGTTAGCAGCGTGGCCTGTTAGCATCATAGTACTGTTAGCAGCGTGGTCCTATTAGCAGTGTGGCCTGTTAGCAGCATTCTGTTAGCAGCATGGTACAGTTGGCAGTGTGGCCGGTTAGCATCAAGGTACTGTGAAGGGCAAAGCAGAGCTGTGCGTCTGTACGAGCGCCACACGCGTGTGCAGTTCACAGCAGAGCTCAGCGTGAAGCAGCAACGTTTTCGCTCCAAATACTTGATGTCATTTGAGCAGAAGCAGGGCGGAGCGTTTAGCTACGGGACAAATTGAGGTCGCTGATTGGTCATTTGCTGACACGCACTACTGATTTGATTGACAGGTCGGGAAAGGCAGAGGGCTGCGCAGCTTTGTTCTGTGTTTATATGTTAATAAAAAGTCCTAAAAATTAGAATTAAAACAGGGAGCGCTGGTCCTTGCCCACACAGCAGACCAGCACACCAGGAAATGTTTAGAACCTGCGCATCCACGTAGGACATGACTTTAGTTCACTCGTGACAAGTTCATTCATTCCTCCTCATCGGAGGAGCGAATGGTGACCGCTTCAAGCGATCACTTGACTTTTGGCAAAAAAACAAAAGAAAAGCCAAGTTCAGCGATGAAGAAGGGATATTTAATACATTTGTGTCTCATACAAAACAGTCCGCCACCGGGCATTTTATTGTGAGACAACGCGTGCGCGTGAGCGGTCGTAAAATTTGAGCTTGGTGCGTTCAAAGGCTTGTGCCGCGGCGCTCACACAGCGTGGTGCGGCACTCGTCGAAACGCACAGCTCTGCATGGCCCTTTAGCAGCGTGGCATGTACCCTATCATGGTACTGTTAGTAGCATGGCCTTTTAGCATCATGGTACTGTTAGTAGCGTGGCCTGTTAGTATCTTGGTACTATTAGCAGTGTGGCCTGTTAGCAGCATGTTACTGTTAGCAGAGTGATTCTGTTAGCAACGCAGTCCTATTAGCAGTGTGGCCTGTTAGGAGCATGTTACTGTTAGCAGAGTGGTTCTGTTAGTAGCATAGTCCTGTTAGCAGTGTGGCTTGTTAGAAGCATGGTACTGTTAGCAGTGTGGTACTGTTAGCAGCATAGTCCTGTTAGCAGCGTGGCCTGTTAACAGCATGGTACTGTTAGCAGTGTGGCTCTGTTAGCAGTGTAGTCCTATTAGCAGTGTGACCTGTTAGCAGCATGTTACTGTTAGCAGAGTGGTTCTGTTAGTAGCATGGCCTGTTAGCAGCATAGTCCTGTTAGCAGTGTGGCCTGTTAGCAGCATGGTACTGTTAGTAGTGTGGCCTGTTAGCAACATAGTCCTATTAGCAGTGTGACCTGTTAGCAGCATGTTACTGTTAGCAGAGTAGTTCTGTTAGTAGCATGGCCTGTTAGCAGCATAGTCCTGTTAGCAGTGTGGCCTGTTAGCAACAGGTTACTATTAGCAGAGTGGTTCTGTTAGTAGCATGGCCTGTTAGCTGCATAGTCCTGTTAGCAGTGTGGCCTGTTAGCAGCATGGTACTGTAAGTAGTGTGACCTGTAGCAGTGTAGTTCTGCTAGCAGTGTGGTCCTGTTAGCAGTGTGGTCCCATTTAGCAGCATGATGATAGTAACAACCGCAGCAACGGACGATGACTGCACTCAGAATCAGAATAAGCTTTATTATCATTGTGCCCAAATACAGTGAGATTATGTTCGTACAGTCGTCCGAAAGATGGGCGGAGTGCATGTTGCTGCTGCTAAAAAGCGTGGCCCCTTATTCTTTATCAGAATACTTTTAAATAGAAAAAGGTAAGAACCATGAGGATAGATAGTGGTATGACAAAAAAAAAAGATCTCTTCACTTCTTGTCCTATCAGGACACCATTTGAGATGTCAAAAAACTCTACCAGCAAACATAATTATTAGTGGTGTAACGGTACACGTGGGTGTACCGAACCGTTTCGGTACGGCACGTTCGGTTCGGTCCACCTGCGTACCGTTTCGGTCATTTTTTCCCACTCCTTAAGTTTTATTAACAAGAGGTTATTCACCGCAAAACTAAAATTCCTAAGCGTGTTTCAGCACGGTGCTATTATCTTGTAGCACGTAGCATTAGCAGCCTAGTATCTCGTTGCGGTCATAGACATAAACAATTTAAACGTAAACGTATTTATGTCTGTGGTTGCGGTCTCCTGTTTGGGAACATTATGGCTTTCTTGTTAAAAGACAAGTGAACAAATCCAAAGCTGTGTGCCGACGTTGTTTCACAGAGATTGGATCTGCCGAAGGCAACCTTTCTAAAGCCCCCAGTATAGCTCTGCGCCGCGCCGCACTCCGCTGGACTCGCGTGTGCTACGCGCAGGCAGTTCATATTATAGCTCTGTGCAAGCGCAGCTCTCTGGAGTGCAGGCTCCAGCAGCAGCAGCAGGGCGGAGCGTTTACCTACGGGACAAATTGAGGTCGCTGATTGGTCATTTGCTGACACGCCTACTGAAATGATTGACATGTCGGGTGGGAGAAAAAAGACAGAGGGCTGCGCAGCGGTTTTCTGTGTTTATATGTTCATAAAAAGTTTTAAAAAATAAAATAAAAACAGGGAGCGCTGCTCCTGCAGCCCACACAGCAGACCAGCACACCAGGAAATATTTAGAACCTGGCGCAGCCACGTTGGACATGACTTTAGTTCGCTCGTGAGAAATTCATTCATTCCTCCTCGGAGGAGGAGGAAGCGAATGGTGACAGCTTCAAGTGATCACTTGACATTTGGCAAAAAAACAAAAAAAGAAAAGGCCAGATCAGCAATGAAGAAGAGGAATTTAATACATTTGTGTCTCAAAACAGTCCGGTGCGAGGCAGTTTATCAACGCGCGCGCGTAGGCAGTCGTAAAATTTGAGCTTGGCGCGTTCACGCCCGCGTTCAAAGGCTTGTGCCGCGGCGCTCTCACGGCGTGCAGCGGCGCTGGGCACAACGCACCGCTATACTGGGGGCTTAACTTGTTAACACGCTTGAAACAACATCATCCGAACGTGAACATCTCTTTTACAAGCAAGAAAAGCAGCTTGTTGCAAACACCAATAGCAGCAGCATTTAAACAACCTTTATCAGGTAATTCAGAGCGGTGCAGAGCAATAACACAAACTGTATGAGTTTTCAAAGCTCTGGAGCTACGTCCGAATGTTGTTGATGCGTCGGCTTTAAAGTTCTTGAGCCCTGCTACGACATCCATCACGTCAACACTTCAGTCAAAAAGTTCAGAACTTTATGAAAAAGCTAAACTGATATTTTCAACAAGCCCTGGAGCCGATCAAAGCCCTGATGATGATGATGACCGAGAGATTCAACCACCTCATAACGACTGTTCAAGAAGAGGTATTGTTCTTTTAATAATATTATCTAATTAACTTTTCTTTTTTTTTAAAGTTATAATCTTATTAACTCATTGTTTTTATCTCTTTGTGTTTTATTTTCAGTCTGGGACAGAGACAGCAGCTGAGTCTTCTTCCTGTTCAGGGAAATCCACCAGAGATCACCTCCAGCTAAGAAGTGTGTGATGACTGAACTCTGAACTTTTCCAGGGACCTGTCCTACCTGGGGGAACAGGCCCAAGAAGAGGTTGTGAGTAATGAGGACAAATACAGCCACACTGCTGCTACCTGTTGTTATTGAGATTATTTTCTCCACTGCTGGAGATATTCACTGTAACTAAATCTGTGCTTTTGGCAGAAAATGTGGACAAGTTGGTCTTTTTGGACAAAAACTTTAAACTTGATTAGTTAGATTGTAAACGGTCTGTTGCTGCTTATTGCTCTGGTTCTGACTGTTATTGTATTTATTAAGATTTTTATTATTGTTAGTATAGTTGATTTATTGTAAAGAGTGCCGTTTATTTAAAATATCATCCAAATGGGTCGCTTTTATTAATTTTTATACAAACGTATTGATTACTGGCATATTTTCAAAATAAACGTTTTGTAAGTCTTTATTTTGTCTTTTTTTTGGTACTGAAAATTAACCGAACCGAGCCCTCCTTGAAATTGAACCAAACCGAAATGTGATTTTAGCGTACCTTTACACCCCTAATATTTATAGACACATTTCATATGCATTTCGCATCAAGGCGTTGAGATTTGTCCAAGGGCATTTTCAGATAGGCCACAGTTCTGATGATGTTGTTGTTTCAGCCGGCAGTTCAAGAAACACAGAACAATCCAAGTTCCCCGCGGAACCAAACTTTTAGATAAGGTAAAGGTAAATGTGTTTTGTGGGTTTGTACATCTAGGTATACTAAGTTCAATTTTGATCAGATACAAAACAAACAGAAGCTGTACCAGAGACATAAAAATGTTGGACATTAGTGGACAGCAGAAGCTTTGGGTGGCCGGGGCTGCTGCTTACTGTGTGTGAAGTATTGTGGGGAAGGATGTCAAGAATGCACACATATGAGCGCCAGAGGGGGTGACAGAGAGAGGAGCAAGGCAGAAATGACCGAGCCCGCTCAGACTTTCCGCTCCAGCCGGTCTGGTTGTCAGCAGGCGCAGAAGGCTGATGTGAAATTCCACAGCAAAGCATCGCCGTGACCTACAAAATAAATTTAATTCCCTCCTGCCGTGCTGTTTCTGCAGCTGAAAATGTGCGAGGTGAGCTGAAGGGCTTTTTCCATTCTTTTTCTGATGACAGAAACGTAGACAATGCATTTTGCAATCGGACTCAACCCAGTTAATCGTTTCTTATCTCAACTAATCAGAAGATCGACTTGACGCCATTTCTATGTTTAAAGGGCTTCTTAGCTTTAAAAATATAAAAGTAAATAATATTTATTAACAGGCCTATACAGTGCTAACACACCCTGTTTACATACAGCAAATATGTTAGATGGCATAAACATGCAACCCTTTAGATTAAAAGTCTGGTCTGCTGGACATTCAAAAAAAGCTTTTTTTTTCATTCCTATTGCATTTTTATACACAAAATATATTGTGATATATATTGTTACCACCACCCATCACAATACATATCGTGATATGCATTTTATGCCATATCGCACATCCCTACCATCCATCCATCCAGCCAGCAAGCTGTCACCTAATTACAGCAGTCACTGTGTAAAAGAGGGGGACACCCAGTACAGGTCTCCAGTCTGTCACAGGGTCACATAGACACAAATGAGACAACCAACATCCACACCCCCACTCACACCTAGGATTACCTGGAGAAAACCTACCGGTACATGGGAAGAACACAAACTCCACCCAGGAGGAACTTGTGACCGTCTCGCTGTCAGGGAACAGCTCTAACCACTGCCCACCTGTACCACCCAACATAGATGGAGTGTTGCTAATTAGGCAATTTAAAACAATGGTCTTCAATAAACTTAATGAATAAATGCAGGGTTTCCTCGTTTATATGATTAAGCTTACTGATCTTGTTTTAGGAAAGAAGATGGTTTAAGGACAAAAATATGTTTGGGTTTGATGTTATTTCTCTGTAATTTACACTATACAGTATTTGGTTTTATGTACGGTACTCAAGATACTCAAGATGACTTTTTACTGGAAAAAAAAATATATATTTTTTTCTGTCATACTGTTCGATGGTTTAAATTATATAAATAATGAGATGATTGCTCAAGTTCTAAATACCCTAAGCGAGAAACAGAAACCGTTGTCAATATCCCAAAAAGCAGTGTCAAGCAATTACGTTGCCACATAAAATGAGTCCATAGTTGAGTGAGTGTTCAAATTTAGTTCCTACTATCCAGGGCTAAAATTTGATTGCATGTATGTTATGGTTTTGATACTGAAAATGTAGTTCCTCGGAAATGTAGTCTTTAGTTAAAACTTGCACCAGAAGGACAGGCGTTGTCAGCCTATAATGATACCTGCCGTACCCATTCATGAACAGAGATGATAGACAATAAAATCAAGTGAAGGCAAAGCATTGCCATCAAACAAGAAAAGATGGGCAATAAAATTGGCTTTTCTCTCTCCCTTGTGATTGCAGTGGCATAGCTTGGTACATGAGTGGATCCATGTTAAAGTCTACTGTATTGGCAATGTGAATGAACCCTCGTAATATACAAAAGGTTGTTTGATTTCAGTTTCACTGTGCTTTTCTGAATCGTTTCCAGTACTAATGAAGGCAAGCAGATATTCTAGAGATTTGACTAATGCACAGTCACGTGTGTGCATACCATTGCAAACAGGTGCATTGGTGGTTCAGTGGTAGAATTCTCGTTTGCCATGCGGGTGACCCGGGTTCGATTCCCGGCCAATGCATTGGAGTATATAATCTGTGGTTGCATGGCTCTTGTGGAATCAACGTGCGTGGCAAGCATGTGTCGGCACATTTACTCGGATAAAATACGAGAGTTTTTTCCCCGTGATCTTTTATGAAGCCGGATAGAAACCATGAAGGCTTGAGTTGATTAAGAGCATGGCCATTAAAAGCATGCTTTTAATGCTCCCCGTCGGGGAATCGAACCCCGGTCTCCCGCGTGACAGGCGGGGATACTCACCACTATACTAACGAGGACACGTCACGGTAGTTTTTCTAATGACAATTTCTTTTTTTTTTCTTTTTTGCCATGCATGCTTCATCTATGCTTTTGGAACACAAAAACTTCACGGGAAAAGGTTGCAAAAACTCACTCAGATTGCATGGACAAAACCATCGTATGCTTTTAAAGCTCTGTTGTCAGGCAGTTCAAAATATTCACTAGATAAAGAATACCACTATGCCTTAGCAACAATCCCAAGGAAATCCACAACAGACAAGAACCCATGAAACCCACACCATGAAGAAATGGCACAATGAAAATAGGAACCTAACAACTCAGAACATGCAAATGACTGAACAAGACTTCCCAATACTTTACACCCGTTTCAAGCTTATGTAACTCACAAGGCAATGCTTTCTTGGAAAAGCCAAGAAATGGCTTGAGTACAGCTCAAGTATGCAACTGTATGTGTCACACTTTACAATAAACTGCAATTCTGCCAGGCAGTGACATTGCTTTCTCCTTCCATAGGCATCTGAATGTACTTCATTTTGGTAGAGAGCATTGTTCATTGAACGCTTTTAGCAACAAACCTGAATATACTTTCAACTTAAAAGTCCAAAACCCTTATGTGCCACAGACACAATTTTAACATTGCACTCTTCTGTTGAAATGTGGGCCTGGAATGAAACATATGAGCTTGTTCTGGTTCTCCTGCAGATTTGGTCACAGTAGGACCATGCTAAACATGGTTTGTTCTTCAGTCTATAATCCTACAGTGTGTTTTATTGTATTCTTTGCTGACAAAAATGCAATGGTTACAAGTGAAATNGTGACTGAATCAGTTGCTGGGAGACTTCTTTCTGTTGCATACAGTAGCTGAATTCTCACAAACATTTATGTTCATTAAAAAAAAAAGAAATGTTGTTGGTAGGCCTGTCACGATCAATTTTGATGGGCAATTCATTGTCTCAGAAATTATTGCGATAAACGATAATATTGTTTGAAATTTGACAATAATTAGTAATTATTGTCCAATTTAAGAAGAAATGTTGGTTAATTTTTGTGTGTAGTACCTTTTTTGACAACCATATGGCAGTATAAGACTGTTTGAACCGAAGGATGGATAGTGAGGGAGCGAGCAGTGTGTCTCTTTAAGAAAAATGGGAGGTAGGACCAATGTTCCCTCTAAGCTGCGCAGGACAGGTGCGCAATTGCGCACTGCCCGGACATTCTCTGCGCACAATAAAATCTGTGCGCGCATCCAAATTTAACTCATCAGCCTGCAGGTCCGCTTCAACTTATAATGATTGATGGACAGCAATTACATCCAATCACATTGAAGCTCACGTTGTTTTGACCAATCACTAACAGGAAGGCGGGTCTAGCACGTGCGATTACATCCAATCACATTGAAGCTCGCGTTGTTTTGACCAATCACTAACAGGAAAGGCGGGTCCTGAAAAGCAAGCATGTGTGTGCAGCTTCACAGTCAGTTCGTCACACCGGGAGAACAAATTATAGTTTTACTTTAGAAACAAGTGGCGCTCTGCCTCAATTTCTCCTCCAACTCAAGTGTCTGGCACGGCACCTCCTCTGACGATGTGTCCTCCTTTTGGAGCGAATCAGAGAGCGCAGGTATGTGGAAATGATTTCAGCAGTAAAGTCCGCATCTCAGCGACTCAATTTAAATTAGTGTCAAAACTACAGATTTTAAATCTCGTTGTAAGTTCAAGTAAACTCAGAGTTATGATCAATAATCCACACCACGTCTTATATCTGAATGAAGTCAAATGTGAAGCGCGTTACAGCAAGAGAAGCTGCACCCCCCCCCCCGACACACACACTGTTGAACACAACCAACGTCCACCCTCCTATCAGATATATTTATTTGAGGCTGACAGTTTAATTTAAAACAGTTTAATTTAAGACAGTTTAGTTAAGAAGGTTGATTTTCCCTCTGAGGAACATGAATAAATAAAGTTAAAGGGTTAAAACTGTAATTCAAATGAGATAATAAAGTCTGTAGTTAAATAAAACAGGTTTTTGAGCTGCATGCATTCAGCTAAGAGCTGCAATATAAAGAATAAAGATCAATTCATTGTGAAATGATTCTTTATGTTTTTGTTTTTTTCATTGTAAGTGGGGCAAATCACTTATATTAAAGGGGCCCACACATGCAAAATTCACTTTTTAATGTTTTTTTTACTCAACTTTGGGTATGTACTTCATAAAAAAACAGTCCTAGTGCCAAAAAAATGCACCCAGTGGTTTATTTACTCTAAGTATATTTATTTATTTTTGATAGAAACACAAAGTTTTCAAATCCTGCAGTTTGTGACGTCACAAACCGCAGCCACAATTCACCTCAAACCTGAGTCCAGCCCCTCACCTAGCAACCCCTGGTTAGGCTCAACCAGAGCCATATATATAGAGAGTTCCGACACGCTTTGATCTCGCCGACAGGCGGTCAATCGTTCCAAACTATGGCTATGGAAACCTTGTGGAGCTGCGCCCTCTGGCGGCGATGGAGCGCTACTGCAGGCAGCTTCAGACTGTAACCAGAGCCATGGAACAAATCGCCCCCTCCATGACCCACGTGACTTCCGCATTCCATTCTTACAATGGAACTCTATGGAAGCGTCACAACTCTCACTTTATATGGCTCTGGGCTCAACCCACTTCAGTATAATAGACGTGACGGTTGTTTTTCCTGATTTCATCTCATCTTTTGTTTAAATGTTCTTAATTTCATGTGTACAGCACTTTGTTGCAGCTGTGGTTGTTTTAAATGGCTTTATAAATAAAGTATAATTGTTATTTTTACGTTTTAGTTCAATTTTTAGCGTATTAGCGATCGCTCCCAACGAGCAGCCGGCAGACGGAAAACGAGCAGACCGCCGGCGAAGAGACCATCTGCGGCTGGGAGCTGGCTGGCTGGTCAGAGGTTGCCTCATACGGATAAATTAACTGGAAACACTCAGTGAACTTTGTGTATATGTCTGGACTGAAGCAGAGATCGCTCCCAACAGCGCCACATGCAACGAGCGGACATAAAGCGGAGGAGGAACGAGCTATTTTTAGCCTCTGATTCGGGCTAAAAGGAGCAGCTCATGGCGGCGCGCGCAGACGGCTTTCGGTAAGTTATCTTAAGCTAGCACTAACAGTAAGTCAAATGAGTAATAAAAAAAGAGCTAATTTTAAAACAACAGTTTAGAGATACTTGCTGTTACAGAGGGCGGAGTAAATGTAAACAGATCTTTGAAGGGGGTGACCACGAGAGCTCATTATCATAAACCAGTCGTTCAAAACGAAAGTTAAAAATGGCAGAATTAAAAAGGGTATAATTGATTATTAGGGGTGTAACGATACACAAAACTCACGAGACGAGACGAGACGAGACAAATTACAGAGCTCGCGAGAACGAGACGAGATTTTAATATTAGTTCAAGAAAACTTCAAAGATCGGTTTTATGCCGCAAAAAGGCTTTTATTCTGTTTTAACATGTATTACAAACCCAACTGATGTCTTCATTTTACTGATTGAATCTCCTTAGACCTTAGAACGTTCAACTTTGTTTAAAAAAAATAGATATTCACGCAGGACTTTCCAAAAATTGAACATAAATATCCGCATCAGCACTGAATCTGCCAAGTACCCTCTCGAATCTGCAGCCGTCACTCACCAGTGTTGCCAGATTGGGCGGTTCACCGCGATTTTCCTTCTGACTTTTGCGGGTAAAGAGTGCTTTGGGTGGGTGGGACTCTATCTGGCAACACCGGTCACACCGGTGTTTACGCGTGTGTCTTTACATCCGGGGCAGCGTCGGCAGCGCCGGGACCCTCCATCAATGTAGAGGCGTCTGCGGCACCGGGACCCTCCATCAGTAGTTGGGGCGTCTTCTATAGCAACTTCATCCGGCGAAGCCATGCTGTCCGTGACGCTGACTTGCTAGGGGCTCTGCTAGCGCTAGCATTAGCGTCTCGCGAGACAACGTTACCTCTCAACGAGAGATATCGCGGGAGTTTAATATCGCGAGATCTCGTACAACGAGATCTCGTTACATGCCTATTGATTATCTAAGAATTATTTTGTGTATTAAATTGAATGAACATTGTCTGGATAGCCCAAAGACATACCACAAAAATTTTACAAACCTATCTGTGGTCTCCTTTAAAAGCAAACTCATGGAAGTTGCTGCTGTAATCTGATTCTTTTAATAAGCCATGTAACTTTCTATGATCCCAGATTTATAACAGGTGAGCATGTCCTGGTGTTGCTCAGTGGTCGTCAGTTTGCTCAGTGAGCTTGTGTGTATGCCCAGACACGTGTAAAATTAGAGGGAACATTGGGGAGGACCCTTGATGTGACATGGGTTGTCTCTTCTTCCCGTTTTTCAGTTCTGAAAATGGCGGACACTCGTGTGGTTTGAGCTCTATAGCAGAGCATTTTTCACACAAAGCATTTAATACAAAAAAATCCGTAAACATGTTCTCAGCTTCTTTTTGCAGAGAAAAACAACTTTTTACATGGAGGCACGGGTTTCAACCATGAACTTTGGAGCTTCGACAAAACAGAAGTTTTTCCCCGAGGTCGACTTTTTAGCTTAGCTCGTAGCTTAGCTTCTCAGCTTAACTACTTTTAACGTTCCAAAAATGTGATTTTGGACGGTTAAAATTAATTTTAAAGAGAAAAGAGAAAGGGAGGGGTCAGTGAAGAGGACCGGAGTTGAGCCTTTTGTTATCCAGTGTCTTCAGTAGAAAGAGAGAGACACGAAGAAACGATAAAGCCGATAAATTAATGATAAGTGAGGTAGATCATTTTCATTTATCATGCGATTAATTGATTTATTGTTTATTGCGACAGGCCTAGTTGTTGGTTGTACATTTTATCCAGCGGATACGGTAACTCAGTCAAACATGGATTATCTACCAGAGGAGTGGCACCCATCTCTCTTTTATTTAAAACATAATACTACAGTATTCTGAAACAAATATTTTCAACAAGCTACAAGAAGTTAGCATTTTAGCAGCTAAAATATTCACCCAGGTTCTTTATCAAGACTAACACCTCAGCTTGTCATGCTCCAACATAACTTTACAAGACAGATCAGCAGAGAAGAAATGATGTGTACAAATAGGCACAATTAATTTAGAATTATAAATAATTTGATTTAATGGTGTAGTCTAGTCTGTTCTGTCACCTTCGTGCAGTAAAAAAGCTTTCTCCTTTTATTTCTCTTAAAGGAAAACACACCTCGTTTCAAAGGTACGCAATTTAACAGCTGGACAAACATAAAACTGTTTCTTGAGGGGTGTCCTTAAACAAGTGGCTCATGGTCATTTATGTCCATAATGTCCTCTAGAGTCTGTTCAGAAACAGCACTAATTCAAAACTGCCTGCAAACTCCTTGGTGTTAAAAATACAAATCAATATTAATACTTGTGATTAAATAAAAATTGCCTTGAACTTAAATAATACTGTAAATAAATATTGTATGAATAAAAAAACTAACCATAAATTAGAGGAAGTGATGGAGTTTTTCTGTTTCAGGTCTAAAACTATAGAAAGTTTCCGTTGCATGTTAGGCAGGTTCACTCTCTTAAGTCTTGTTTAAAATCACACTTTTATTCCCTGGCCTTCGACCCAGCGTGAGATGAACCTGTATGCACCACACTGTGTTAGTCATTGTTATTATATGCAATTATTTTGTTTCTATATTTTGATTTTACGTTATGTTTTGTGTTGCTGTGTGCGTTGCCTGTTTGTTTCTGTTTGTACAGCACTTTGGTTGACCCTGTCGCTGTTTAAGGTGCTTTATAAATAAAATGGTATAATATGATTTTAATTTTTAAAAAAAATTATTATGACTTTTATTTATTTACCTAGTGGTTTTAATTGTTTCTTATTTTTCCTTTGGTAGACTGGTGTTTTTTTAACCCGCTTCTTTGGTTTATTTTACAACACTTTGGTCAGTATTGTTGCTGTTTTTAAGCATTTTATAAACGAGGTAGCACAGTGTTTATCCTGAATGCAGGAAAAAGTTGACACTGATTTTAACATCTGGCTGTCATCATGTTCACATGTGTTCTTTCAGTCCTCCTATTTGCATTTGTGCATTAAATTAACATAACCATATTATTAGCCATAAAAAAAAGTCCTTTTTAGTAACAGTATTTTCCTTCTCGTTTTAAAATAGAATCAAATACAGTAGTCCCTCGCTACTTCACGGTATGTTTCTCACGGAATCGCACAATCGCAGTTTTTCAAAGATTGGAAATGACACACAACTGGCTGATTGATGGATGAGCTGCACGATCAGCATGGAATTTTTATTTAAACTAAATTATTTTTTAAATTATTTAGCACCTGTGTGCAGCCTACAGCTGTGGGAGAGGCTTCCTCCTGCAGCTGATCAGCTGATCTCCGTGCAGAGCGGAGAAGTGGGCGTGGCCAAGAGTGCAGCCGGAGGCAGAGAACTGAAATCATGACATGCTGTTCTCCTTTAGAGCGTTTAGAGTTTAGAAACATTGTTTAGAATATTGCAAGAGTGTGGGAAGGGTTTAAAATGACTTAATATATATTACGATATATAAATACTAAAATAAATTACTACTTACCACCAATGTTCCCTCTAATTTTTCATGTATCTGGGCATACACACAAGCTCTCTGAGCACACTGAGGACCACTATAAGCAACATCAGGAGTGTGCACTATGGCCACACACCTGTTATAAACCTGGGATCATAGAAAGTTGCATGGCTTATTAAAAGAATCAGATTACAGCAGCAACTTCCATGAGTTTGCTTTTAATATAAGTGATTTGCCCCACTTAAAATGAAAAAACAAAAACATTGCTGTTCATGAGATGCATAGTATGTTATAGGATACAGGACCAGGAACTGTCCCCTTCACATAATTGATGTGATGCTGCTTACAGCTTCACAGGCATGAAAAGAATCATTAAGTCAGCAGCAGCAGTTCTAATCTAATAAAGAATAATTTCACAAAGAATTGATCTTTATAACAATAATAATAATAATAATTGTCTAATCTTGTCATCTGCGTATGTTTCCCATACTCGTTATCTTACAGCTCCCAGCTGAATGCATGCAGCTCAAAAACCCGTTTTATTTAACTACAGACTTTATTATCTCATTTGACATTTTTAACCCTTTAACTTTATTTATTCATCTTCCTCAGAGGGAAAATCAACCTTCTTAATTAAACTGTCAGCCTCAAATAAATATACAGTATCTAATTTAGATGATTTTTATTTTAATGCTTGTAGGGTTTTTGTTTAAAATCTCTACATTATTATTTTTTATTGACAAAATATTTATTTTACTGTAAGTTTAAAAAAAGTGTTTTTTTCTCCATTGGTCCACCCTCTGGGTCAACATCTGCAGAGCTCAGAACTGATGCTTGGTTCTGGACCTGCTCCTCTGCAGACCTGGCCTCGGTCTGCTCTTCCTCCCATAACAGTCTTCCTCTTCATCACCCCTGCTCTCACTGACTTTATCGTGCACTGACCTCCATTCAACTTCTGCGTCTTTTTCTTATTTTTCCTGCAGATTTGGTGCTTGACAAATAACTTGGAGCCTCCTTCAGAAAGGAGGGTGGACGTTGTTTATGTGTTCAGCGGTGTGTGTGTGTGTGCGAGTGTGTGTATGCGGGAGGTGCAGCTTCTCGCTGTAACGCACTTGATATTTGACTTTATTCAGATAAAAGACGTGGTGTGGATTATTGATCATACCTCTGCCTAACAACGTGATTTAAAATCTGTAGTTTTAACACTAATTTAAATTGAGTCGCTGAGATGCAGAGTCTTTCCTGCTGTAATCATTTGACGTACCTGCGCTTTCATTCGCTCCAAAAGGAGGACACATCGTCAGTATGAGGAAGCACCGGACACTTGAGTTGGAGGAGAAATCACCTCCTGTTATGGAGGAGACAGAGCGCCACTTGTTTCTAAAGTAAAACTATATTTTGTCCCGGTGTGACGAACTCCGTCTTCTGCAATGATTTGACTGTGAAGACGCACACACACATGCTTGCTTTTCTAAGACCCGCCTTCCTGTTAGTAATTGGTCAAAACAACGTGAGCTTCAATGTGATTGGATGTAATCGCTGTCCATCAATCATTTTAAGTTGAGGCGGACCGGTGGGCTGACCAGACCCAATCAGATCCCGCACTTGCGTGGTGCGTTCAAAGCCTATAGTATAGGGCATACTGCCACATTCAGTTTAATTTGGATGCGCGCAAAGATTTTATTGTGCGCTGAGAATGTGCAGGCAGTGCGCAATTTCGCATGTGCGCAGCTTAGAGGGAACATTGCTTACCACTTGTACTACTACTGTATTCCTACTTCTCAGTTTTTCACTTATCGCGGGGTTTCAGGGTACGGGTCCCCCGCGATAAACGAGGGACTACTGCACATCATATTTTTACATTTCTGCTTTAATATAACAATTGTATCTTGCAACCGTGGTACTTTTGCTCAGGGTTATTTTAAGGTCAAACTCTCACCAGCCCATGCCTAAAAGCAACCAGTTAGTTTTATAGCTGTGGATGTTTTAATCGATTTACCTTGAATCATTTTTTTCCTAATTATTCCTTCAAACCTGCTTCTTATTCCAGGTCTTGCCTGACCAGTAGGAGACCTGCTGTGTCCGTAATGTAACCGTGTCAGAGCGTTGCTTCGGCTGCCCTCAAAACAGCTGCGCTCCCACCTCCTCCCCCACACTGTCCCCTGTAGTTAGCCTTCTCAGGACACCATGGCTGTAGGGATATTACACACATATCCACTGTCCAGCTGAAAGCAGCAGATGGGTTGTAGCTCCACATTTGGAGAGCACCGTTAGAAGTTGCCCCTAGCAGCTGGAATTAAATAAGGTGTGTTGTGGCCCAAAGGGCTGTGCTTTTCTGCTCAAACCCTCAGAAAAACAAGGTGTTGACAAGTGAGGGGAAGAACAACATTTTGTCCAGAAGTGACAAGTGTTGCCTTTGAGACAAATGGAACTACAAAAAAGGAGCAGGCCAGCTCAAGGATGGAGCAACGAGCATTATTGTTACTGGCTAAAACTGTAAACTGTGATAAAAATCTACAAAACAAAAGGCCTAGAATAACTTGAAGGAACGCATGTTGTCTGCCACCTTTCGTAACAGAGTTTGAGACTTAAATCATCGCATGTTGAGAAATGACAGAGTAATGTAGGTCAAATATAGAAGTTAGACATAATTTCATGCAGTGCTACTACAACATCAAACTTTAGCTTAATAACAGTAAAACAGACAGAGCTATAGCCATTTGGAATAGGATCGACATCTAATGTTACCATTCATAGAGTAATATTGATTGATTATTTCCTTCAAGGGTCAGTAAAAGTGGTTCAATCATGTTATTTTGCTAACAGAAAATGGAATGACTCCAACAGTTATTTTTAAAGTTTAAAGCAAAGACCTTGAGTGCATGTGTTGTGAATGACTCAACTACTACCATGCCCGAATTTAATAAAATATCAGTACAAATGAACTAATAAGACCATTGTGGTTTTTTTAAGGACAGCTGGCTGTGACAGCCATCTTGAATTGGGTTCACTGTAAAGATTAATCAGTTGTAGGCGGTTTTAGCCAGTGATTACTTCATGTTTCACTTTTTTTTTACTGTTAAATTGAGTCCAAATATTTTGGTAACAAGCACACACTGTTTTATTGAGTCTCCTTTAAAGGTCCACTGACATCATCTTTGAACTTTGCATAAAATGATACAAGATATATATCTTGTATCAATCAACTATGTTCGTTTTTGCGAACAAAATGATAAATTAATGAAAATTCCTTTCAAACTGAGTTTAAAATTAAAAACCGTGTTTCTTCATGGAAAATCCGACTACCGTACATGCGAATGCAACATCTGTGACGTTGCAAGGAGATCGTCTTTAGAACGCCCCTTTTAAATATTCATGGCGAACAAGAAATAAAACAACGAAATTATCAATCTAAGTTAAGATTTGAGCGATTTGTCTTCAGTTTGGGAAGCAGAAAGTTAGATGAGCAGAAACAACAGGTTCTAATTTAGGTCCCGCACCCGTATTTTATTAGTCTTACCTTTTCAAGGAAGCGAGGGAGCTCTGAAGGGGGGCAGCTTTATTTATTCCATTCTTGACAAAGGTTTTCATCTTTTGGGAAAGTGAAAAGGCTCACTTGTTCACTGATGATATTAGAACACCCAAATGTGACACAACGTACCGGCATTTTTCAAGTTATACCAAAAAAAAAAGGCGATCTGGCAGAGAATACGTTATGAGTTATCCTAGCACGCAGACTGAAGATCCTCCTTCCTACGTCACAGATGTTGCATTCGCGTGTAGTCGGATTTTCCATGAAGGAACACGGTTTTTCATTTTAAACTCAGTTTGAAAGTAATTTCCATTAATTTATCATTTTCTTTGCAAAAACGAACATAGTTGAATGATACATGATATATATCTTGTATCATTTTATGCAAAGTTCAAAGATGATGTCAGTGGACCTTTAACTTGTACCTTCATCTGTTGGTTTGGATTGTTAACATGCAAAAACAGGAACAAACTCTCGGGGATTGTCAGGATGTGCAGCAAAACTGTTGGCATAACCGTACAGAACCTCACTGACCTACACAAGGTGAGGTCAGTGAAAAAGACCAGGCTGTTTCTGGCAGATCCTGATCACCCACACTCCATGGTGAGTTCAGGTTGCTTCCATCTGGACGCAGGTATCTGCTGCCCAAGTGTAGAACGAACAGACTGAAGAACTTATTTATCTCTGTAGTGATCAGGCTTCTCAATGAATACTGATGATTTACGTTATGTTAATGTCTAGTATGGATGTTTTGTGTATCTACTGACTGTGAAACAAATTGCCCCTTGGGGATAATAAATAAAGGTTGAATGAATAAAGATTCTTGAACTTGAACACACTATCACACACACAAAAACAGGCAAAAACAGTGGGCAATTTAAAAAAAAAAAAGAAAAAAGTACACATGAACCCAAACCTTGGGTCTCTTACCTGTCTAATGAAGAAGTCCCCGTGAAGCAGAGACACTAGACCAAAGTTGGTGTATTTGAACACATGGTCCA
>JBBPBX010000950.1:66925-81846 GCA_038048925.1 Garcialebias charrua | reverse complement strand
GAACATTTGTAAATCAAGCTTTTAATTCTGCTTAGTTTCATTTTGTTTTCTCTCCTATGGAGGCAGCACCAACTGATACAGCCCCTCTGAGCATTTCCACCCTCATAACCTTGCACCGATGCAGCTTTGGCTTACTGGCCTTTGAGTGCTAAGAGGATAAACTGGACCAGGGATGCAGTTGTTGAGGAGGATCATGGCATGTCTGTGTAGTGCAACTTGGCAGCTGCAGTGCTGAGCCAAAAAGAGGGGGGAAATCACCATAAATAAAACAACAATAATAAGCAAGCGTCCTATTGAAACAGGATTGAGACATTGGATATGTTTAGTCTACACGCCTGTTTTATAGTCTGCATAAATGCAAAGCAGCAACAGCATCTCTCGGGCTGCTCAGTCACACAGTCAAACTCACATTTTATAACATGCCTGCAGCAAACGCAAAACTGTAGCTATTCTCTGTGTAATTACCAAACAAATTTTGGAGAAAAAAATGTTGCTTTAAGAGGTATACATGTATTTCCATTTAATGGTCTAGAGCAAACGCGCTGCACTTTGCTGCCAACACAGTAGTGGTTTTCAACAAAATTACACAAGGTAGTAATAAAGTTGTTGAGGGCATCGCATGGCTGACAGAACAAAACCTTCAGGAAGGAGGACAGAGTAGCCTTGGTTGTTCAGGATGAGAGGAAAACAGAGTACCGGTATGTACTGGTAATTGTTTTTTTTTAACATCAGCTGGAACTGGCCTTTTTTTTTGGTTTTTGGTTTTACAGTAAAAGAAAAAAATGTGTAAAAACTGATCATTCATGAGATCACTCGTTAAATTTACGCCCCAATATTTGTATTTTAGTGCCTTCCTTTCTAAATGTTAGTTTTTTTATTAATCTTTTAAACTACAGTACCCTATAAACTAAAGCTGGGTTATAAACTAAACATTAAATAAGTAAAAATTAGTAAGGAAGAAATAAATCCAGAACCAGTTACATGTTTAACTCACTCTTCTCTGTGAGCAGATTCGATTAAATAAACTGATGACTAAAACATTTGTTTACATATGACAAAATATTGTTGTTTAAACCTAAAAGGGACCATTTCTCACTTTAAATTTTGTTATTAAATTTGAATGCCTTTCCCCTTGGTCAGGTGCTGCATAAATGTTTATCTAAGTTTATGACAAAAGCAACTAAAACTTTTTAGTTTTGTCAGTGTTTTAGTCCAGGCTAAGAAAATTCAGTTTGCTTCAGTGTCGCTATACTCTTTCAGGTAAATCCCTTTGATTTAAATAATTTTACAAAAGCTTTTATTGACCCACCTATTTTTATTTTATATTGCCCACATATTAAGTCATGATACGTTATTAGTCACAAACTAAAAGTCATGCCATGGCTGGATATAAAATCAAGATTTTTTTTCTAAAAACCATTTTTTTTAATAAGAATAGGCAGTATTTTTTTTATACAAATAATCTATTTAAAATGGGTAAATTTTAAGATTTAATGCGGTCACCAACACCAAACTTTTGTTTTTGTCTTTACATCAGTAACTGATAGTGACACTCCAAGATGCTTTTAATTGATTTTCCAGTCAAAAGGCTACGTTTGACACAGTGCCAACAGTCCAACCCCCGTCCAAAAGAAAAAAGAAAAGGAGTGCCCCAGCAAATGTCTGCTATGATAGTTTAATTTGAAAAAAAATATATACTGTATATAAAGTGGAAACTATGATCACAGACCAGATGAACTTTGCTGCATCTCATGAAGAAATATAAAGACCCCTGCAGAATTCAAATTATTACAGATTAATTCCAAATGTGTTTTTGATTAAAATGTGGATATACAGTATAGCCAACGCAAATCATTACTGTATAAAACATCATCTTCAAAGCTGATTCCGGCTCCACAGCGCTACATAATTATTATTATTTTTTTGCCTTAGTAGCAGATATTCTGGGAAAAGATGGAACTGCACTAAACAACAAAACCATTGTGACAAAACTAAGTTCTCAATCAAGGTGTCAATCAAGCACCAACAAAGTAACATGAGATTTACTTTATTTCAGATTCAAAAACATTAATTGTTAAAATTATTTAAGTAATAACTATAAGTGTTGGGAATCATAATTCAATCATAGTTATGCCATTTTGGTCTACTCCAAGAAATTTGATGAAATACTTAACAAACGTTAACAAATAGCTTGTGGCAAACATGCCAAATGAAGACTGATGGTGTGTTTAGAGGCAATTATAATTGTGATGCCACTTGTGCAGCCATGACACTGTCATGCACCTAATTTTCTTACCGTGCCCTTGTCTTGCAGGCACATCATGAGCGTGCAAACATCTCCTGTGGACTGATGATTGACGATGACCATGGCTTCTTCTTCAGAGATGGGTCGCACATCATCCCCCCACTCCGTGACTGAAAGGCAAAAATAATAAGACAGGTTTAGATTAATCATCAAGTGGAAATTTCAGAAATATAATTTTGTCTGTATAGTTTGAGAGGTGATCATGAAATTCCCGTTTTTTGGTTTGTTTGTTTTTTAATCCTCCAAATATTTTCTCGAGGTCCAACAATCATTAAAAAAAAGTTTTCCTCTTGATGAAAAACATGGGTTTCTGGTTTCAAACGGCCAATGCTCTGAAAAAAATACGTACTTTTTGGAATTTAGTCATACTTCCTGAGTATGAAACTTTGAATTTTACCTGGACACAATGTTTTCACTCAATAAAATTATGATGTTTTCATTAACGCAAAAATGTGTGTCTTGCTTCCATAATCTGCTAAAAAAGTAGTATAAAGACCAATAAAAAGTGGACACAAAATCATACATTATATATTCAAAAACGTTCAATACAAAAATAATACATACATTATATAGTTTTAACTTCCTTAAATAAACAAGCTTCCTCATTTACTGCCACATTTGCCCTGACTTATTGGGGCATGGACTTCACCTGACCTCTGAGGAGCTGCTGCAGAAACTGGCCATAAGCCATCAGTGGTAGTTTCCAAAATTTTATAAGCTGTGAGCCTTTGAGGTGGGGGTTCCAGTAGAGCCCGACCGATATATCGGTAGAGCCAATAAAATAAAAATAAAAAAACATATTGTATCTGTGACAATTGTCCCATTATGCGCCTATATAAACACTTGGAACAAGCCAAGTTCTTACTTGCAAAAGTCATAATTGTAGAATGCATCCAGCAGAGGGCGCATGAGGACTACTTTCAAGTCATGGCCGTTCACTTTAACTTTCACTTTCAGCACAATCAAAGCAGATAGCAATACTGTACTATGTATAATATTTTGCTGAACAGAGCACGGCAAGTTTATTGTAACTGATCTGTAAAATAAAAAATAATAATAATAACAATAATAAATTCTCTTCAATCCTCCAATCCGCTTGTCATTAGCTACGTGCCTCTTAAGTTAGCAAACTAACATTTAGATAACAAAGCCTTGTAAAACTTTAGCCAGAACAATAAATCTAACATAAAGGTAAATATATATCAATGTAAGTAATGTTATATTTGTCGTCCTCAATGAAATGCATTGTTGGTCTGAAATCTTTACTTCTCTGCAAAGAAAAAAAAAAGTTGCTGCGGTCAATATTAGGCCTTCACCATACGTGACTGACTGTGTAAACAATGAACAGGGAAGGGTGTTTCTTTGTTTAATTTATATTTTTGTAATACACTTGATAAATTTATGGTGAATAGTGGAGGACAGAAAATGAGAATGCACGTTAGGAAGACTGATTCAAGACTTCAAGTGTTAAAACAGATTTAAAAGTAGCTGTTTTCTTAGATTCTTGGGGGAAGACAGAGCGCCAAAATTTTCTGCCATTATATTGGTTATCGGCAAAAACCCACTCCAATATTGGTATCGACAACAGCCAAAATTTCCATATCAGTTGAGGTTCTAGTTTCCAGGATAAAGCATGTTTGTCTAGAACACCCCACAGATGCTTCACTGAACTGAGATCTGGATAAACTGAAGGCTAAGTCAATACTGTACTTCATTGTTGATGAGTTCTTCAAACAGTGAACCATTTCTGGAAGAGTAGCATGCCCAAGAAAGAGCCACTGCAATCAGGAAAATACCATTCACTTGGTGGGTAACAATGTTCAAGTAGGTGATAAGTGTTAAAGTGACATCTACATGAATGACAAGACCCAACCTTTTTATAGCAGAACATAGCCTAAAGTGTCACAAAGCTCACCCTGACTCCTCTTTCGCCTTCGTCCACCCTGATTCAAGGATTCAAATATCTTTATTGTCATTCGCATTGTATGTGGTACATGAGGTGGAATGAAATTGTGTATACAGGTCCCAGTTACATCCAACAATAGCAAAAATATAAAGTGTAAAAAGAAACAGTAAGGAAGGATATCAACTAAGATATACGTTAAATGGTAAATGGAGCTTATTTATTTAGCGTTTTCCAGCCCCCTGTGAGGAGCCCCAAAGCGCTTTACAATACCAACCATCCACCCATTCATACACACATTCATACACCGGTGGCAGCAGACTGCCATACAAGGCGCCATCCAGTCCTACCGGGAGGAACTCGGGGTTAAGTGTCTTGCCCAGGGACACAACGGCACATGGTGTGGGGAACCGGGATTTGAACCTCCAACCTTCCGATCGGGGGACGACTGCCATTACCACTACGCACGAACACCCAACGGTACACTAAAATATCTAAGCTATACGCTAGTCACTAATAGTGCAAAACAATACACCGAACAACAGTAACACCATTCTCATAGATTCGGCTATAATTTACACACGTAATGCAAGCACTAACCAGAGGTCGCGTTAACCGAACATTTTCCGTATGTGACTGGTTGTTTTACGTGATGACGGAGAAATCAAAACACCGTCTGTTGTTTGACAGATTAACATCCACTCTCTACCAACCAGTTCATGAACTTCACACCCCAGTCTGGTAGGTGGCGGTGCCGGTGATTGCATATTACGGCTTTTGCCAACCCCCAATAAACCAAAGGGAGAAGAAAGAGAAGAAAATACATGACGTTGTTGACTACATGTGAAAAAAATGTCAAGGAAGCTTAGCGTACAAAGTTTCTTCAAAAAGCCCAATAACTGCGATCGTGTTGAAAAAAGGGGTGAAAAAAGAGGGAGTGATGCAGTGGAGGACGATGGACAAACAAGTAATCCGCCCTACACTGAGTGATCAACTTGTAGCAAGGAGGTTAGATGCTACCGTTTAATTGAATTGTTTATGCATCGTTATTTCATTTTGTTTTTTTGTTATTGCAGATGTAGAGTCTCTGTTCAGTTTGTTTGGAACTATTATTAATTAAAATGAATGAAAAAAAAAGGTAATTATTTAAAAAAACTAAATGACTGATTAAAATTAATTTTGACCGGATATTTTTAACCCTGTCTGTCAAAACGACCGACAACAAAAAAGTCTAGCGCGACCTCTGGAACTAACATAAACTAAACTAACATAAACTATGATTTATTCAAAGCATGCAACAAAAATACAGAAACAAAGCGACAAAAGTGAAAAAGTAATAAATCTACAGCAGCATGGTCCTATCGGCAGAGATACGGTCTTTCCCAGGTAAGCAACATAAGCACTTGAGTACCGGTATATAAAATGATGCTAAAGAAACTTTCAAAATGCAAAGCTAAGTGTGTTCTAATGGCATGCATTGGCTACCTTTAATTATTAAAAAAAACACCATTGCAAAACCCTTCCCTCCAAATTTCCACAAACACTGTGAGGGATGGTATAGGTAAGGTATTCAACTTAAACCTTAACACACAGTATGAGAAAAAAACAAACAGTTTATCTGAGGTAATGAGTTGAGTCAGCTGGGTGTGTTTCAATGTGTCAACACAACTGAAATAGAGTAAAGTGAGATGTCTTTAAGTACACAGAGAAAAAAAGTACTTTGTTCCTGCCAGCAGTCAAAAACGCTTTAAAACAACAATACTTGACCCTGTTTCGTGTTACAAAAGTATGCCGACACAGACAACAAACTACACAGCCACAGGCCCAGAGACCTGCTCAATGTCCATGCCTGAATTCAAACATGCAATGTATATACAGTATAGGCTTAGTCGGACTAATCTGGACTTTGTACTTTTACCAAATGGCTTTCAGTTCAGTGCAAGTCAAAACAAACAAGCATGAAACTTTCTTTTAACTTTATTTCAGCCTGAAAGGGTTGAATTTACAACGGCTTAAAAAAAGTATTTAAGTTATTAGAATAGAATGACAGGGGTTCTCAAACTTTTTGGGTTCAGGGACCCCCTCATAACCCTCATGTTTATTAAATAAATTTATTCCAATTTGTTTCTTTAATGCAATGGAAATATTTGTGTAACATAAATACTTAAGACCTGTTTTTTAGTAGTGTTAATACAATTTTTATACTTTTAAATATGGGGTACTTTTCATTCAAGACACAATTAACACAAATTTTAATTGCAGCTTCCAAAAATTTAAATTTTGAGAAAACTAACAGTATCACAAACTACTTTCAAACTTTACTTATTCACACAATGAACATAATAAATATATTGCCACTTTTCCAAATTGTTACAGAAAAGGTTAAATCATGTCTTCTGGACCAGTTTGACACAATTTCCCTTTTTTGTTGTTATCTACCTGGATGATTGAGCTTACAAACTTTTTTTCAGATTATTACAGAAAACTGAACAGAATCATAACAGCAGTACTGTAGTCAAACCAAGTAACAGGGTTTAATGTGTAAACCGATCGATGTCGGAACGCAAATAGCGGGCGGGCTAGCGGCAGGGATGGAGCCTGGGGGTACTCTACCCAGAAAATTTTTAATAAAGTAGATACGATTTTATGCATTTTGGTGTATTTTAATGGGTTGTTAAACATTAACGTTCTTGTAAAAAATATATAAAATAAATAAATAAAATTTTTAGCTGACCCCCAAGCACCGGCTCATAGACCCCAGGGGGTCAGACACCGGGGACCCGAGTTTGAGAACCACTGGTATAGAATACACTTACATTTGTTCCTCAGCAGAGAAATGCACATTGTTGCAACAGCAAAGATAATGACTAATATAAAAGATGAAAGAAATCATCATGAGAATACAAAAATATCAAGCACTAGAAGTTTAAAAAAAACTATTAAATAAATCATGATATAAATCTATTTTAATTTAAAAAACAGCAACTATTGAAATATATTTCTATCAGTATTATGTACATTACACCCATTATGTTCCATTATTTGTATTCACTTAATTCTGCCTTATAATGTGAAATGTGACACTAGGCAGAACGTCTTTCTCTCGGGCTTTGTTTTCACTAGGGAACAGTTACACGCCTGCACAATTCAACAGACCCAACATTTGATGTTTACATTGAAGCTGATAGTTTGTTGGCAGAAAGGAGGGTCACGTGGTAGTGTAGGTGGTTCTAGGGCGGTCCCGAAGCAGTCCAAGGCGGTTCCAGGTTCCAGGAGGCGGTGACGACATCCGGGGTTTTTATAACCGTGGCCCTGCCTGGGCTGCCACCTTACCGTGGTGGAGGGGTTTGAGTGTCCCAATGATCCTAGGAGCTATGCTGTCAGGGGCTTTATGCCCCTAGTAGGGTCACCCAAGGCAGACAGGTCCTAGGTGAGGGACGAGACAAAGCGCAGCCCACAAGACCCCTTATGATGAGTAATATAAATGGAAACAATGTTCCCTCGCCCGGACGCGGGTCACCGGGGCCCCACTCTGGAGCCAGGCCCGGAGGAGGGGCACGTTGGCGAGCGCCTGGTGGCCGGGCTTTCACCCATGGAGCTCGGCCGGGCACAGCCCGAAGAGGAGACGTGGGTCCCCCTTCCCATAGGCTCACCACCTGTGGGAGGGGCCAAAGGGGTCGGGTGCATTGTGGAATGGGTGGTGGCCGAGGGCGGGGACCCTGGCGGTCTGATCCTCGGCTACAGAAGCTGGCCATTGGGACATGGAATGTCACCTCTCTGGTGGGGAAGGAGCCTGAGCTAGTGTGTGAGGTTGAGAGGTTCCGGCTAGAAATAGTCGGACTCACCTCAACGCATGGCTCTGGCTCTGGAACCAGTTTCCTTGAGAGGGGTTGGACACTCTTCCACTCTGGAGTTGCCCCTGGTGAGAGGCGCCGAGCAGGAGTGGGCATACTTGTTGCCCCCCATCTTGGTGCCTGTACGTTGGGGTTCACCCCGGTGAACGAGAGGGTAGCCTCCCTTCGCCTACGTGTGGGGGGACGGGCTCTGACTGTTGTTTGTGCCTATGCGCCGAACGGCAGCGCAGATTACCCACCCTTTTTGGAGTCCTTGGAGGGGGTATTGGAGGGTGCGCCTCCTGGGGACTCCCTTGTTCTGCTGGGGGACTTCAACGCTCACGTGGGCAATGACAGTGAGACCTGGAGGGGTGTGGTTGGGAGGAACGGCCCCCCTGATCTGAACCCGAGTGGTGTTCTGTTGTTGGACTTCTGTGCTCGTCATGGATTGTCCATAACAAACACCATGTTCAGGCATAAGGGTGTCCATATGTGCTCTTGGCACCAGGACACCCTAGGTCGTAGTTCAATGATCGACTTTGTTGTCGTCTCATCTGATCTGCGGCCGCATGTCCTGGACACTCGGGTGAAGAGAGGGGCGGAGCTGTCCACTGACCACTACCTGGTGGTGAGTTGGCTCCGATGGTGGGGGAGGATGCCGGTCAGACCTGGCAGACCCAAACGTATTGTGAGGGTCTGCTGGGAACGTCTGGCAGAGTCTCCCGTAAGACGGAGCTTTAACTCCCACCTCCGGGAGAGCTTTGAACACGTTCCGAGGGAGGCGGGGGACATTGAGCCCGAGTGGACCATGTTTCGCGCCTCTATTGTCGAGGCAGCTTATCGGAGTTGTGGCCGCAAGGTTGTTGGTGCCTGTCGTGGTGGCAACCCTCGAACCCGGTGGTGGACACCGGCGGTGAGGGATGCTGTCAAGCTGAAGAAGGAGTCCTATTGGGCCTTTTTGGCCTGTGGGACCCCGGAAGCAGCAGATAGGTACCGGCAGTCCAAGCGGCATGCGGCTCGGGTGGTTGCTGAGGCAAAAACTCGGGCGTGGGAGGAGTTCGGAGAGGCCATGGAGAATGACTTCCGTACGGCTTCGAGGCGATTCTGGTCCACCATCCGGCGTCTCAGGGGGGGAAAGCGGTACGCGACCAACACCATTTATGGTGGGGATGGCGTGCTGTTGACCTCAACTCGGGATGTTGTGAGTCGGTGGGCGGAATACTTCGAAGACCTCCTCATCTCCAACATTTAATTACATTTTTAGTACTTCACAAGCAAGTGGCTCAACAGAGCCAAGGCTCCTGGGAAACTCTTGCAAGTCTTGCACAGAGAACACCACCAGCAGCTGGTGTGTGTGTGTGTGTACAGGTAACCCCCGACCTACGAACGAGTTCGGGACCTAAGAACCGTTCGCAGCTCGATCCTGTCGTAGGTAGGGGGTGAAAATTGCGTCCCGTTCGTAGGTCGTTATTCCGTTCGTAGGTCGCGGAAATACCGCTAACGGTGCGCCGCGCACACATTTAACAGCATGAGACTGACATACTGGGCCATAAACATGCACAGAACTTTATTTACAAACACTTATCTAAACCATTACACCACACATGCATCCATAAACACACACAGTAACTGTACATCAGTAACTTCACATCAGAACTGCAGGAAATCAGCTGGAAATCACATCAGCAAAATGATGTCAACAATCACACATGAACACTTCTCAAAGTGCAGCTTTTAACATCAGAACAGCAGCAAATCAGGGACTCCATCAGCAAAATGATGTCAACAATCACACATGAACACTTCTCAAAGTGCAGCTTTTAACATCAGAACAGCAGCAAATCAGGGACTCCCATCAGCAAAATGATGTCAACAATCACACATGAACACTTCTCAAAGTGCAGCTTTTAACATCAGAACAGCAGCAAATCAGGGACTCCCATCAGCAAAATGATGTCAACAATCACACATGAACACTTCTCAAAGTGCAGCTTTTAACATCAGAACAGCAGCAAATCAGGGACTCACATCAGCAAAATGATGTCAACAATCACACATGAATCCATAAATCCATCAGCAGCATCACATCTATCAGAAACATGTTGCAACCATCATGTTTTTGAAACCAGTGCGTTGATGAGTGTCCATGTGCATGAGAAAGAAGTCCATGAACTCAGAAAAAGCTAGAAGCAGCAGAAAAATGAAACAAAATTGCCTTACTTTGACTGAAGTGTAGGTAGACAGATGTTTTTCTCATGATCAAACCTGCATCTGATGGAACTGCTTAGCCATTGCTCAACAATGAATGTGTCACGCCCATGCCCAACTAACAACAGCCAAGGGGCAATCCCCTCCCCCACCTCGCCGATTGCCGTGTGTGACGCAGTTACGCCGTAGCTCGATTATATACTTGTAATGGGGCTCGTTCGTAGGTCACGTACAAGCCCAAAACCAGAAAAGTTGGCACGTTGTGCAAATCGCAAATAAAAACAGAATACAATGACTTGCAAATCTTTTTCAACCCATATTCAACTGAATAGAATGCAAAGACAATATATTTAATGTTCGAACGGAGAAACTTTATTTTGTTTTGCAAATAACCATTAACTTAGAATTCAATGGCAGCAACACATTGCAAAAAAGTTGGCACAGGGACATATTTACCACTGTGTTACATCGCCTTTCCTTTTAACAACACTCAGTAAACGTTTGGGAACTGAGGAGACCAATTTTTGAAGCTTTTCAGGTGGAATTCTTCCCCATTCTTGCTTGATGTACAGCTTAAGTTGTTCAACAGTCCGGGGTCTCCGTTGTCGTATTTTACGTTTCATAATGCGCCACACATTTTCAATGGGGGACAGGTCTGGACTGCAGGCAGGCCAGGGGAGGACCCGCACTCTTTTGCTACGAAGCCACGCTGTTGTAACACGTGCAGAATGTGGCTTGGCATTGTCTTGCTGAAATAAGCTGGGGCGTCCATGAAAAAGACGTCGCTTGGATGGCAGCATATGTTGCTCCAAAACCTGTATGTACCTTTCAGCATTAATGGTGCCTTCACAGATGTGTAAGTTACCCATGCCTTGGGCACTAATGCACCCCCATACCATCACAGATGCTGGCTTTTGAACTTTGCGCCTATAACAGTCCTGATGGTTCTTTTCCTCTTTGGTCCGTAAGACACGACGTCCACAGTTTCCAAAGACAATTTGAAATGTGGACTCATCAGACCACAGAACACTTTTCCACTTTGCATCAGTCCATCTCAGATGAGCTCGGGCCCAGCAAAGCCGGCGGCGTTTCTGGATCTTGTTGATGAATGGCTTTTGCTTTGCATAGTAGAGCTTTAACTTGCACTTACAGATGTAGCGACGAACTGTAGTTACTGACAGTGGTTTTCTGAAGTATTCCTGAGCCCATGTGGTGATATCTTTTACACACTGATGTCGGTTTTTGATGCAGTACCGCCTGAGGGATCGAAGGTCACGGGCATTCAATGTTGGTTTTCGGCCTTGCCCCTTACGTGTAGTGATTTCTCCAGATTCTCTGAACCTTTTGATGATATTACGGACCGTAGATGGTGAAATTCCTAAATTCCTTGCAATAGCTCGTTGAGAAAAGTTGTTCTTGAACTGTTCGACAATTTGCCCACGCATTTGTTCACAGAGTGGTGACCCTCGCCCCATCCTTCTATGTGGATGACTGAGCATGTCAAGGAAGCTGCTTTTATACCCAATCATGGCACCCACCTGTTCCCAATTTGCATGTTCACCTGTGGGATATTCCAAATAAGTGTTTGATGAGCATTCCTCAAATTTCTCTGTCTTCTTTGTCACTTGTGCCAGCTTTTTTGAAACATGTTGCAGGCATCAAATTCCAAATGAGCTAATAATTGCAAAAAATANAATATCCATTTAATAAAGGTAAATTTGACAAAAAAGTTTTAAAAATTCTAAAAAATGTTAAGCTAAAAAGTGATGCAAGCATTTGTATTTGCTTTGAAGCCCAAACTGTTCCTCAGAAGCCATATAATTAGTTAACCAGCTCAACACCTCTGAATAGCAAGTGCTGCCACCAAGCTGGAGACATCATGAAGACCAAGGAACTCTCTTCACTGACCTGAGACAAAGTTTTAAAGACGTACAGATCAGGGTTGGAGTGGGTTGGGGTATACACCACAGCAAACCAGCAAGAAAGAGTCAAAACTTACAGACTGAGCAGTGAAGGTATTAATCAGAGAAACATCCAAGAGGGCCAAAGATAACCTTGATGTAGCAGGGAGACGAGACGATCAGTCCACAGGACCACTATGGACCACAACTTTGAGATAAACATCCATTTGAGATTTCCTCCCTAACCATGTGGAAAAAGTTGTTGTGGTCAAATGAGTCTAAAACTGAACGGTCTGACCGTCCTAACAATGCCTCTCATCACACTGAGAACACCAAATCTACAGTGAAGCATGGCAGAAGCAGAATCATGCTGTGGGGATGTTTTACATACTGTTTCATGGACAAAATGTCCAGTGTCTAGATCAGGGGTCTATAAACTGCAGCTCTGGAGCCACATGCGGCTCTTTGGTTCCTCTGCAGCGGCTCTTTCAAGCTTTGACCAAAACTGACCTAAAACCGAATTTTAGTGGTTATACAAACAGCAAGAAAGGATGAGTTTTTGCTGTTTTTCTGTCATTTATTTAGCAAATATGTGAACACTGGAGTACAAGGAGTAAAACATACTTTAACTTGATGCTCTATTTCTTCATATACCATACCAGTTTATTTATAGAGCACTTTAAACAGCGACAAGGCCAACCAAAGTGCTGTACAAACAAACAACAGGCAACACACAACAATGAAGTACAAAAAATAGACATAAAATCATTGCAGATCATAAATAAAACGACCAAACGTAGATCAGCTGGTGTTGAAAGCGACAGAATAGTAATGTGTCTTTAGATGGGATTTGAAAACCGAGAGGGAGGGGGCCTGTCTGACGAGCAGAGGTAACTCGTTCCAGAGTCTTGGTCCTGCTACAGAGAACGCCCTGTCACCTCTGTGCTTAAGACGAGTTCCTGGAACTCTTAAAAGTACCCGGTCCTCTGACCTCAGAGCACGTGGTGGGACATATGGGTGTATCAAATCAGAGAGATAGGCGGGGGCGAGACTGTTCAGCGATTTGTAGACATACAGGAGAATTTTGAACTGGATTCGAAGATGAACTGGTAGCCAGTGCAGGGAGGCCAAGACTGGTGTAATGTGCTCACTTTTGCATGTACTGGTTAAAAATCGGGCTGCTGCGTTCTGGACCAGTTGTAGTCGTGCAATGGTGGTCTGACTGATACCAAACAGGAGTGAATTGCAGTAATCAAGCCTAGATGTAATAAATGTGTGAATTACTGTCTCCAGGTTATTTTTGGATAATATGGGCTTCAGCTTAGACAGTCGCCTCAGCTGGAAAAAACAGGATTTAACGATCATATTTACATGACTGTTGAGTTTCATGGAAGGATCCATTATCACTCCCAGATTTGTGACTTTTTGTTTTTCAGACAGGGCTAGAGCAGAGAGGTCGATGCAGTGGTTCGAGGTTGTGTCATTGGGAAGGAACAACATGACTTCAGACTTCTTATCATTAAAACTTAAGAAATTTAAAGCCATCCAGTCCCTGATGTCAGCCAGGCAGTCGAGCAGAGGTTGAAAAGAGGATGTGCCATTGTTTCTTAGGGGGAAGTAGATTTGACTGTCATTGGCATAGAAGTGCATAGTTTATAGATTTTTTAAATTAAAAAAAGATAAAAACTGTTTTTCTCCTTCTTTACAAGAATCACGTCTTTTAATTTAATAAATGTTCAAAATCTTTATTTATAAAAAAAAAATTACTTTATATAGTAATGTCACCCCTGCTGGCCACAAATGCCCCCTTCCAGCAAACTTAAAGTGGCCCACGGGTAACGAGTTGATGACCACAGTTGTAGCAGGTTGTTGCGGCTCCGGACACATTTAAAGTAGTGAACAAAGGTAAAAAATTGCTCTTTTTATTGTAAAGGTTGCAGACCCCTGGTCTAGATGTACCAAAACCAAGGAGGGACTTGTTACTGTAAAAGGTGGCTCTACCAAGTATTGACTAGTTATGTGTTCTTATAGGTTCTTTTTTACTTTTCTTGTTTTTTGGTCCTGTTTCTTCTCCTTTCTTTCCCCTAAAAATATTTTGGATCTTCAACGTAGGGGCTGGCTCAGTTGGTACAGCTGTTGCCTCTCAGCGATAAGGTCGCCGGTTCAAATCCTGGCCGGGTAACTTTCTGGGTGGAAACCCTGATGAGCATGCATCTAGGGCTGCAACTAACGATTATTTCAATAATCGATTAATCGGCCGATTATTTTTTCGATTCATCGATGAATCGGCAAAAAAAAAAAAAAAAAGGAAACAAGTTTTAATTATCACCTCTTTATTCCAAAATTTGACTGACATATCAAATCGCACAAAAAACAGGTTGCTACTTGACTATTCTGTTAGTAAAATATTGAATAATTAAAAAATAAAGTTAGTCAGCTTCAATAAAAAATAAATGTACACAAACATATATACAAATGTATTATTTATACCTGCACAAAATGTAGCTACTTTGTAAAATGTGTTTTTGAGGGACAAGTGTAACCTGGATTAAAGGTGTGGATTGTTTTAACCTGGATGGGGCAGCTGTGGCTGAGTTGTTAGAGCAGTCGTCCTCCAATGCAAGAGTTGGGGCTTGGAATCCACCAGCAGTCACATGCCTAATGGTGTGTTCACACAGAGCAGCGTTTTGACCTCCAAGCTTCCAGCTTCCATGTAAAGTCAATGGTGGACGCACCTAGGCACCTCCTGGCGTCTGGCGTCAGGTCGCGTG